>ONZH01002168.1:0-55112 GCA_900303285.1 Rhinella marina | reverse complement strand
TTTGCAAGAGAACGCACAGTACAGTTGCCAATTATAAGGCCTATATATTTTATAGTTCAAGGTACACAGCCGTGTACTAACTGTTCAGACGGTGGGTATTAACACCAGGTATTTAAATTATTTTGCAAGAGAACGCACAGTACAGTTGCCAATTATAAGGCCTATATATTTTATAGTTCAAGGTACACAGCCGTGTACTAACTGTTCAGACGGTGGGTATTAACACCAGGTATTTAAATTAGTTTGCAAGAGAACGCACAGTACAGTTGCCAATTATAAGGCCTATATATTTTATAGTTCAAGGTACACAGCAGTAGTGCCAAATATAGTTTGGTATGTAGCAGAGCACCTAATACACCACTAATGCCTCTCTCTGTCCCTACTCCAGCAGCTATCCCTGAATACAGCAGCCGTTCTCTGTAAAGTCTATATTGTAGTAAAGCTATCACTGTACTGCACTATAGTAGCCCTTTTAATCACGCTCCTGCCTGTCCAACAGCTAAAACCTGTCTCTCCCTTCTCCAGCCTCTGTCCCTGACTAACTTGACGCAGCGTACGAGCAGGAAGAGCTGAGTTTTTAATATTCGAGGTCACATGGTTTTTCCAGCCAATCCATGTAGACGCCGTTTTCGCGCTGCCAGCGTGCTCAGCGTGCCTGTCATACCCCCCCTGCATGGTGATTGGTGGAAAAAGAGCGCCAGGGAAGGTGGGAGGGGAAACGAATTCTAAGTGCGCCATCGCCGTTATACTCGAACGAAATCGAGTACGCCGAATAGCGTAGTATTCGATCGAATACCAGCTCGATCGAACACTACTCGCTCATCAGCACAAAAACCATGCACCGGGAGCATTGTGCACAATTTCAAGTGTCAACTGATGTGGTATAAAGCATACCAACACTGGACGTTGTGATCTGGTATCAGAATGCATAGTGTGTACTGTAAAAATTATGGAAACAGGAAAGTGCTCTGGGGCTGTTTCAGGCTTTGTGTTAGGGCTTTTATTTCCAATGTCATGACGTACAAATGCCATTTCAGACAACTGTACAGTTCTAACTTTGAGCCAAAAGTTTGGGGAAGGAAGGCCCTTTCCTGTTTCAGCATTACTGTGCTCTTGTACAAAAAGGTAGGTCCACAGAGCATGTGACAGGTTTCGCGTGCAAAGAGCCGTGACTCCGACCTCATTAAACACCTCACCTCACGAACACTCTTTCAGTTAAATAATCACACTCCAAAATCTTGTTGAAAACATTCCCAAAAGAGTGGAGGCAGGTATAGCTGCAAAATAAGGTTCAACTCCATAACGCACATGGTTTTGGACAGGGATGTTCAACAAGCTCATAAAAGTATGATGGCCAGGTGTCCTTATACATTTTGCTATAGGATAAAGGAAATGATTACATCTTTACACCTTAAAACCACGCATGGCTCAAAAACACAGAAATGGAAAAGTCTTTCCATTATACCTTATCTCTGTGTAGGCTCAACCCCTGGTTTTAACTCACAATCACTGATGGAAATCACTGATAAAACACTGATGTTTGAACTTGGCCACTTTCACACAGTCAGAGTTTGATCTGTGATTTCCATCAGTGATTGTGAGACAAAACTGGTAGTGAAGCCTTCACAGAGATAGGAGGGCACATTTACAAAGACTGGCTTTTTATGCCAGTCTTAGTTTTCCCCTCTGCGTTACATTTGTCTAATTTATGACGAGGTGTGTGCCTCGTCATAAATTAGGCACATCTGTGGCAGTCCGTGCGACTGGCTGGCGTTGTTTTTAGCTACCGTTTTCACCTGTTTTAAGGCACAGTAAATTTGCAGGGTCTGGAGGCACAACCCTGGCACAGCCCCTAACCCACCCTGTCTCTTGTCTCACCCCGCTGGTAGACATGGCGCAAAACCATGGACAGAAAAGGGCACTTGCGACTCTTTTCATGTCTAAAACAGTCACAAGTCCCTTACTAAATGTGCCCCAAGGTATAGTGGAAAGATTTGCAACTGTTCTGTGTTTTCACCTGCACCTGGTTTCGGATCATGATCACTGATGGAAATCACTGCTTAAAGGGTTTCTACAGTTTTTAAAAACTGATGATCTATCCTCTGGATAGATCATCAGCATCTGATCGGCGGGGGTCCGACACCCGGGGCCCCCGCCGATCAGCTGTTTGAGAAGGCAGCGGTGCTGCAGGAGCGCCGCGGCCTTCTCTGTGTTTACCGCAGGCCCAGTGTCGTCACGACTAGTATCACTGGCCTGGGCGCGGCTAAGCTCCATTCATGTGAACAGAGCTTAGCCCCGCCGAGGCCAGTGATACTAGTCGTGATGTCACTGGGCCTGCGGTAAACACAGAGAAGGCCGCAGGCCCAGTGACATCACTATGAAACACTCTGCCTGAGGAGGTGGTGATGGTAAGTTCACTAAAAGAGTTTAAAAGGGGTCTGGATCAGTGGCGTAGCTACCGGGGGGGCAGGGGGGGCGACGGCTCCGGGCCCAGTGACTCAAGGGGGCCCATAAAAATAAAAAATCTTACTTACCTGTTCTGCGCTGCGGCTGCCCTCCGGTCCGCGCTCTGCTCTCTTCCCTGGCGGCGCGCACTATGACCTGACGCTGCACGCAGCGTCAGGTCATAGTGTGCGCGGGCCAGGGAAGAGAGCGGAGCGCGGACCGGAGGGCAGCCGCAGCGCAGAACAGGTAAGAGAGGTTTTTTATTTTTATCTTATGTGGCTGGGTGGGCTGATCTGAGGTCTGATGGGGGCACAATACGCTGATCTGAGGTCTGATGGGGGCACAATATGCAGATCTGAGGTTTGATGGGGCACAATACGCTGATCTGAGGTCTGATGAGGGCACATTAAGCTGATCTGAGGTCTGATGGGGGCACAATACGATGATCTGAGGTCTGATGGGGGCACAATATGCAGATCTGAGGTTTGATGGGGCACAATACGCTGATCTGAGGTCTGATGGGGCACAATACGCTGATCTGAGGTCTGATGGGGGCACAATAGGCTGATCTGAGGTTTGATGGGGCACAATAGGCTGATCTGAGGTCTGATGGGGGCACAATACGCTGATCTGAGGTCTGATGGGGGCACAATATGCAGATCTGAGGTTTGATGGGGCACAATACGCTGATCTGAGGTCTGATGGGGGCACATTAAGCTGATCTGAGGTCTTATGGGGGCACAATACGCTGATCTGAGGTCTGATGGGGGGCACAATAGGCTGATCTGAGGTTTGATGGGGCACAATAGGCTGATCTGAGGTCTGATGGGGGCACAATACGCTGATCTGAGGTCTGATGGGGGCACAATATGCAGATCTGAGGTTTGATGGGGCACAATATGCTGATCTGAGGACTGATGGGGGCACAATACGCTGATCTGAGGTCTGATGGGGGCACAGTACGCTGATCTGAGGTCTGATGGGGGCACAGTACGCTGATCTGAGGTCTGATGGGGGCACAGTACGCTGATCTGAGGTCTGATGGGGGCACAGTACGCTGATCTGAGGTCTGATGGGGGCACAGTACGCTGATCTGAGGTCTGATGGGGGCACAGTACGCTGATCTGAGGTCTGATGGGGGCACAGTAAGCTGATCTGAGGTCTGATGGGGGCACAGTAGGCTGATGTGAGGTCTGATGGGGGCACAGTAGGCTGATCTGAGGTCTGATGGGGCACAATACGCTAATCTGAGGTCTGATGGGGGCACAGTAGGCTGATGTGAGGTCTGATGGGGGCACAGTAGGCTGATCTGAGGTCTGATGGGGCACAATACGCTAATCTGAGGTCTGATGGGGGCACAGTAGGCTGATGTGAGGTCTGATGGGGCACAATACGCTAATCTGAGGTCTGATGGGGGCACAGTAGGCTGATGTGAGGTCTGATGGGGCACAATACGCTGATCTGAGGTCTGATGGGGACACAGTAGGCTGATGTGAGGTCTGATGGGGGCACAGTATGCTAATCTGAGGTCTGATGGGGGCACAGTAGGCTGATGTGAGGTCTGATGGGGCACAATACGCTAATCTGAGGTCTGATGGGGGCACAGTAGGCTGATGTGAGGTCTGATGGGGCACAATACGCTGATCTGAGGTCTGATGGGGACACAGTAGGCTGATCTGAGGTCTGATGGGGCACAATATGCTAATCTGAGGTCTGATGGGGGCACAATACGCTGATCTGAGGACTGATGGGGGCACAATACGCTGATCTGAGGTCTGATGGGGGCACATTCTGCTGATCTGAGGTCTGATGGGGGCAGGGGAGTGATGTAAAAACTGGGGACATGTTTCCTTTAACATAGGAGTCCCCTTGTTTTTTACTCCTATTAATCCTATATTTTACTGCATTATGTGGTAGAGTATTTAGACTAGGGTATGTAGAAAGTCTATTGTACTGTACTTAGCAGCATAGTTGATCTTGCAGTTTATATAGTCATCTTTCTAATACAATATTATAACCACAACTAGTAGTATGTGCCTGTGAAGTTGGAAACGTGCGTTTGGGAAGCCAATAAGTGGGGGGCCCACTCAAGTATGTTTCGCCCCCCCTGTGCTGAACCTCTAGCTACGCCTCTGGTCTGGATGTATTTCTGGAGTGTAATAATATTACAGGTTATAGTTACTAGAGAGGGGTCGTTGATCCAGGGAGTTATTCTGATTGCCTGATTGGGATTGGGAAGGAATTTTTTTCCCCTAAAGTGAGGAAAATTGGCTTCTACCTCACAGGGTTTTTTTGCCTTCCTCTGGATCAACTTTCAGGATAACAGGCCGAACTGGATGGACAGATGTCTTTTTTCGGCCTTGTAAACTATGTTACTAACATACAAAGTCCATGCAGATGTTGTCCTTGGTCGGATTCGAACCTAGGACCCCAGTGCTAACCACTGAGCCACCGTGCTGCCCCATTGTAAAGGCATCAGAAGGAATGTAATTCTATGCATGGCTGATGTATACAGCATGGTTACCTATGTCCATATGTATTATGATTGTATGGTGGGTTTAAAAATGGTTATGTTCTGAAATGATTGTATTATTTTTCTTGCTGTGTTGTATATATCTTGTCTTTGCATTTTCACTAATCTTTTTATTAACTTTTTGGGATTTTAGAAGAAGATGTAGATCATCAGCTAAATCTCTATGGAAGAACGGGGGAGCACTAGTGCTCTTTTCAGCACTATATGTAAGAATGCAAGCGTGGGAAAGATGAGAAGAGAGGAGAACAGCTGGGAATCATCTTGTCACCCAATGAGCTTTACTATGCTAGAGCCTGCTCTTTACCCACAGTGCTGGCCCCCGCCTCCTAGATATACAAGCTGATAGGCTTTGCTTCCAGACTTAGATTACTATACAAGACACAAAGAATTATCATCAGTATCCTGCTATCAGTCTGCTCTGTGCACTAAAATTGCATGACACCTAACCTGCTGCTACCTCTATCACAGGTCTCCCTTAAGTTTAAGCGGAAGACCTCAATAAAGTTGTTCACGTGCACTTCCCAAATACTGCTATTATGGCAGGAAGTTGCATGACTACCACTTTTTTAAAACCACATCAAAACTATATATCAAAGCATATGACTTTTTCTTGGATGAAGCTATCTAGGAACGCTGATAGAACAGTTTCTATGGAACAGGTTTTTACACAGGGTCCAGTATGCAATTTTTTTTCCCTTAGGATGCATTCACATGACGTTTAAAAATTTCCATTTGATGGCTATTTTCATAGCCATTCCATTCTATGGGGCTGCTCACATGGCCATTTTTTAGCAACCAGTAAATACTGACTGTCAAAAAATAGGACATGTCCTAGTTTTGGTCATTTTGACAACCAGACGGACCCTATTAAAAACAATGAGCTCATTTTTATGGCCGTTTAGACAGAAGTGTACCTGTCTAACAGCCGTTAAAGACAGATACATGAGTGGTGCTGAAGGCAGGGAGTAAGGCTAGGACTGCACGACATCATTTGGCGCAGCAATCTCGCGCGACATGTTTTGTAATAATAGTCAATGATGTTGCACTGCGACATGCAACATGCTTTGATTGTGGCACGACAGTCGCACAAAAGTCCATCCATGTGGCTGTGCGACATCACTATCATTACAAAAAATAAAAATACTCACCTCTCCTCAGGCACAGAACACTTACTCCGCACTGGAAGCAGCAGGACGAGATCTCGCTGGGATTGTCAGGTCCTGCTGCCTCCAGTAGAGGGAGCACTATAGGGGTATCCTATAAACAGGGGACACCGTCTTGTGAATGTAGTCTTATTGTCAGATACAGCATACCGTAAAAACAAATTTCAACTATAGTATTTGAAGTGTTAGTTTTTTCATATTCTGTTGACTACAATGCATCAACTTCAACAATGCAACTCCAACAGTTTTTGGATTTCTTTTATTCAACACCAGGACTGGATTTCACATGCCATTTTTTTGGCAGTTTCTGATACAATGGGGAAGATTTACTAAACGTATAGATGACATAAACTTAGACAGGCTGTCTAGACATGCACCAAGTTTATCACAGGGGCTTTCTGTTCTTCTGATGGATCAGAAGAATGGGAAACAAAATTAAGTTGTGAACCTAGCCAAACATGTGGCCTGTGGTGTTTTTTTGCTGCAAAGAAACCCCCCTCAATATAATGTTAAAAAGACAGGGGGTTAGAATGTACCAAGTTTGTACACTAGAAACCTGGCGTACAAAAGCTGTGAATGTGGCGAAAAAAGTGTCAAAATTTGTGACTCTTTGCCACACTCACCAGTTTTCAAATGTGTCATTAAAATGGCTTTGATTTAGTATGATAATTTGTTTCTAGACAGTTTATCATTGCAACTTAAAAAAAAAAAATCTGAAAGAACATTGCAAAGGCGCACCAGCTAGGAAGATGTCAAAGGATAAGTGGAGAAGCATTTTTATACAGTTTAACGAAGCACCACATTTATCACACACATAATGCACCTTTTGATAAATTGGTGCATCTTTTGCCAATTCTATGTGAAATCAAGACTAACTTTAGCAAGTAGCATCTTGATACAGTACATTCCCCCCAGTGTGTGAAACCCCCATATACATTTCATTTATCCAAGATCTAGTCCTAACTTTGGCTAAGATAGAAAATGCATAAAAGATTGTACCAAAGTCCTCCTCTGAAAATGGCATAAAGGTACAACATTGCTTTGTAAATCCACTAAATCCAAAACAAGAATTAGCTAAAGCTGGTCATACACATTAGATGTATGTAAGCCAATTATGTTGATTTTTATAGGATCAGCCAATGATCTAATGTGTATAGGGGTTTCTTGATTCTACATCAACGGCAGATGTTGGGGAAAACAGGATTGGCAGCCGCCCTCCAGAGATCTCTGGCAGGAGGTTTCTCACCTCCCCAACACATACAAGCTCAGCCGAGCTGTTTCTGTTGGACTTAAAAACAACCCTTACATAATTCTAGTTTAATTCAGATACCAAAAAAGGGGGGTGCATGATTATACAGGATTTATACGGTTAGTATAGAACCCAAAGGAAGATCTATAATTCTGTTTGTAGAGATTGATCTCTGCTGACAGAGGTGGTGATAGTGTTAGACAAGCAGACAAGGCAGTTCATTACTGGTCCCATCCCAACTGAATATAAATTTGATTAAAATTATCATAATTAGTTGAATAAAGTCCCCCTCTGTGCAAACCGTCACATGATGTGAGTATAAATAACCTGACCTGAAAGGGGCCTGCAACACAACACTATTAAGCTAGCAACACAAAGGCCAAGGAATTCCCTAAATAGGCCAGCGACACGCTTGTGGAGAAGTATAAATCAGAGATGGGTTATTAAACATATCCCAAACTTTGAACACGCCATGGAGCACCATTAAATCCATTGTCACTAAATTATGTCAGAATGACAAACCCAACAAGAGAAGGTCTCCCACCAAAGCTCTCAGACAATGCTAAGAGGGTATTAACCAAAAGTTCAGAAAAAACACCAATGATAACACTGAAAGAGCTCCAAAGATCCACAGGATAGATGAATATATATATATATATATATATATATAACCATTAAAAGCCATACACACTGAAGAGTGTGGCCAGAAAAAAACCTATTGCCTAAAGAAAAACATAAGAAAAAATGTTTGTAGTTTGCCAGACAGCATGTTGTGGATTGTGGAAGAAGATTCTCTGGTCAGATTGACTTTTTTGGCCATCATGGGAAAAATTATATGTGGCGCAAACCCAACACTTCCCATCACTCCAAAAACATTATTCCCACAGTGAAGCATGGTGGTGGCATCATCATGCTGTGGAAATCCTTTTCATAAACAGGGATTGGAAAACTGATCAGGATTGAAAAAAAGATGGGTGGAAGTAAAAACAGGATAATTCTTGAGGAAAACCTTTTTCAGAGAGTTGAGATTGGGACGGAAGTTTACCTTCCAGCAGGACAATGGCCGAAATCATACTGCTAATGGTTTCAGGGAAAAAAATTCTTGCCTTGGAATGGCCTAGTCAAAGCCCAGACTTAAAGAGAAACGAAAAATATACGAAGTAGGACAGCACTCACAGTCACAGAGATACGGGTGCACGCCTCCAGGGGGAATGGTGCAAATCCCCACACGATCAAAAGACCAATAGTATGAATAAAGTTGAATGGAGGCAGCACGTCCTTTCAGGTGAAAAACCCTTTAATCCGGATGCTACGTTGATGCTCTTGATCCCCCTTTTCTTTGATTTTTCTATTTTTTCATTTTTGATTTTTTACTCAGTTATTAACACGTTTCTCCTGGACTCTTGGAACCTTTATTGATTATGACGACGTAGAATCTCCTAATCCACTGCATTGGTAGTCAACATTTTCTGCATATACTGTACTAATCTAGGTTTTTTCCACAGCTGCCACATTTTTAATGTACTATACATTTGGTGATCTCACCCAATTGTGATGAATATCTCTGACGTCTGTCTAATTTTGTTTTTATACCTTCTTTTCACAGATTTTCTCATTTATTTGGGACTATTATAGACTCTTTGTGATTATTATGGACTCTTTTTGACACTCTCATCACCAGGGTGGGGGTAAGAGGTATCACATTGTCTCCCATTATTACTTTAGTTTATTCATTTGTGCTCATTTTTTAAGCTATAATGTCTTACATGTTGATTTTGCCTATTACTCAGTCAAGATGCCCTGGCTGTTGTGTCAATGTTTTTTTTTATACCAGCAATGTGTCACTCGACACTTGTTCTCTACAGGCTATATAATGTACTCTTTTACCTATTCCTCTTTTTACCAACCAGGACGCATGCGCTATATAATAGTGTCCCCTTGGTAGAGTCTGCCAGGCCTATACAGGTAACTTGCTTATGCGCAGGCGCGGGCTTCCAGCTCCTTTTGTAGCGTAGATACGCACATTCTCCTTGTACGCAGGCGCGGGCTTCCAGCTCCTTTTGTAACGTAGATACGCACATTCTCCCTGTGCGCAGGCGCGGGCTTCCGGCATTTTCACATGGCCGGGCCGTGTGTCTCCCCCGTACCTTCTGCGCAAGCACAAACACATTGCCTTAGGCATCTATCCGTTCTGGACACGCTTTTTCTAGCGCGCATGCGCCAGTACAGACATCGGGGACACCAGTACGCAAGCGCTGCTTTACGTGTTTATTTGCAGCGTTCCACGTGCATCCACCATTTTGCTGGACATTCCAACTGGACAACATGCTTGCATATAGGTAATCTGTGAACATTATTACTCTATCTACAATTGTGTTTATTGACATTTATCATGTTGAGAATTTTTTTACATTAATAATGTGGAGCTTTATTTTCATGCACAATTTGTAATTCTATGTTTGTTTATCACGCCCATTTTTTCCTACATGGGATGGGCCTCTGTTAATTGATCATGTCACTCCATGACTATTTATACTCACATTGTATTGGTGTATGCATGCTTGAGAAAGGCCTCTGTGGCCGAAACGTAGCATCCGGATTAAAGGGTTTTTCACCTGAAAGGACGTGTTGCCTCCATTCAACTTTATTCATATTAAAGAGAACCTGTCATCAACTTTATGCTGTCCTCACTCAGAGCAGCATAAAGTAGTGACAGATGCGCTGATTTCAGCGGTGGGTCACTCATGAGCTAAAAGTAAGTGGTTGCCAAGAACCAGTATCATAATCATTGTAGCCAAGGCCTTGAAAAGAGTCAAATCTACCTGAGAAGAGTCTGAGTTATTCATAAGCTCCTGCTGATTTTTGGCAGTTCTCTTCTAGGAAAAAAAAGTAAGGAGAAGACTGTCAATCATGAGCAAATGAGCATGGAGAGCATGAGCTTATGATTAACTCTGACCCTTCTCAGGTAGATTTGACTCTTTTCAAGGCCTATGTTGCAATGATAATGATGCTGGTTCTGGGCAACCACTTACTTTTAATTCACACCATTGACACACCACTATAAACGGAGCGTCTGTCATTACTTTATGCTGTCCTTGGTGAGTTCAGCATAAAATTGATGACAGATTCCCTTTAAATCCAATTGTGAATCTATGGCATGATTTGATGACTGCTGTAGGCCAACACAACCAATCTAACTTGAAGGGATCGGAGTTGTTTTCTCTGGAAGAATAGGCAAAAATCCTGATGCCAAGATGTGCCAGAATTAGACTGAGAGACATAATCCAAGAGTCTTTTTCTTGGGATGAATATTTATGTACATTAAAGTTTCTGTCGTAATTATTTTGTGTATCACAGAATTAATATTTCGCACCTTCACAGTGGTAGGCATGTTGTGTAAATCCGATGTATGTGTGGGGGTGAACTTTTGCAAGGTACTCTCAATTTCATAGTCACATACCACAAATTGTATGCTTCTTATGCTTCCCCTGCCTTGTGCTGTCAGCAGTTTTTGGTCAAAACTGTTGACAGACTCCCTTTGATTCAATGTATAGTTAATGGGGGACATTTACAAAGGCGAGGTTTTTACACGGGTCTTTGTTTTCCTCCTGCGCTGCCAGAGGATCAGCCTGATTTATGATGAAGCATGTGCCTCTTAAATTAGGCTCACTTCCAGCAGCCCTTGACTGGAGTAATTTTTTCTTTGCTTTTAGGCCCATTTCCAGGCATACAAAATTAGTAAATGTGTTAGACCCGATGTCCCGGCTGAGGCCTGGCCTCCATCACCCCCTCGCAACTCCCAAAATATTGCTGCACGGGTGTTAAGAATAAGTCGCAAAAAGGAATCTTGCTACTTCTTTTAAGCCAAAAACTGGAGTAGTGCCCCAATGACCCTGAATATTTTCAGTGTTTGCAGAGTTCTGCCATGTATACTTTGCTATTTTAGCCACAACGTGTACACGCCTGAACATCTATTACATTTTATAGCAGCGGTCCCCAACCACCGGTCCACAGCTCAGGATCAGGCCCTGAATGGATGTTTGTTGGGCCACAGAATTGTACAATACAGGAGAGGAGTGCTGTGAGGGCACTGGGGGGCACTTCTTACTGGCACATTATTGGGGGGCACTGGGGGACACTTCTTACTGGCACATTATTGGGGGGCACTTATTGGTACATTTTTGGGGCACTGTGGGGGCATCTATAAGAGCACTTCTTACTGGCACATTATTGGGGGCACTGTGGGATCATCTATGGGGGCACTTGCTATTGGTACATTATTGGGGGCACTGTGGGGGCATCTATGGGGGCACTTCTTACTGGTACATTATTGGGGGGCACTTCTTACTGGCACATTATTGGGGGCACAGTGGGGGCATCTACTGAGGCCACAAAGAAGGGGTATTTTATATGGGGGGCTCTGTATATGGACATTTTATGTTATATTTATATATTTTAATATGCACCTTGCGTGAATCAGTCAGCGCCGACAGCACCGCCCTCCCTCCCTCCGGTCCCTAGGGAAATTGTCTAGCGAGAAACCGGTCCTTGGTGCAAAAAAGGTTGGGGCCACTGTTTTATAGGATGTGCTGACTAACATTGTTTTTGCATTGTACATATGGAGGTGTAGCGATCTCCGATTTGATTGTGCACCCTATCAACCCTGTCCAATGCTGTTTATAATTAGAACATTATATAGTATTAATGTATTTTATCATCCAACTTTTTTTTCATGCAGAACTTTTCTCTCCAATGTTTTTGATCAACTCTGTGATGGAAGCCCCAAACAGAGCTTCCGACCCAGATGTTAAATCAGCCTAACGTTGTTTTTGTTGCATCTTACATCTAATCCAATAGACAATAGAAAGCACTGAGCTGATTTTATGGTGGCAGAGCCCCCCCACCCTATCTATTAGACCCTGCGCAGCTATGCAGGTTGCATATATGATATATTTGTCTCTGTGTAGCTGCGATTCTCACAGTGCTTCCCCTGGAATAATCATAAATGCATCTAAACAAGGCCACTTTAATACACTTTAACATTTAATGGACTTGAGCTAATTTTTAGGTTTCTGAGGATTACATTTAATTTATTAAAACTATAATTTTTGTCTATTTTAAAACTAGTCTGCTTTTTCCTGTAATGTTTTCTGCATTTTACACCGTGTCTGCTCTGAACGAGAAGGAAATGGTTTCAATGTTTCATGAGCCATCGAGCATGACACTGCAGTGTTGCACAATGCATATACCTATAGAAATTTCTAAAAGTCACACAATGTAAAACACATGCACGAGCACTCACATTTAGCATACTTTCACATATACATGTCAATACACATAAAACATTAGGGGTATATTTCAATATAATTAGGATAGTTTTTTTTTTTTTAACATGTCATTTGGATCAGAAGAATGTAACATATTTAGGGCCGTATGCTGGTGGTGTTCTGGTTGTTATCCCCTATCCACAGGATTACAAGAACAGGGGTCTTGTACCCCCTGAAGTGACTGGAGCGGCTGTGCACGGCTATCTCCGGAACTCCCATAGAAATGAATGGAGTAGTCACACGCATGTGCCACTGGCCACTCCATTCATTTCAGGGGACTACAGGGGTTATGGGGCTATCTTCTTGTGATCGTGGGGGTCCCAATGATAGGATAGGGGATAACTTCTAACAACTGGAATACCCCTTTTAGTCCTGCATTTCACCTGCAGTGGCCATTACAGGAGAAATGTGGTATTACATACTAGGAATTTAAATGAGCAACCAACCTTATAATACATACAGTGCCTTGAAAAAGTATTCATACACGTTGAACTTTTCCACATTTTTTCACGTTACACCCACAAACTTAAATGCATTTTATTAGAATTTTATATGATAGACGAACACAAAATAGCAAGTATGTGTGAAGTGAAAAGAAAATGATATATGGTTTTAAATAAAAATCTGTAAGGTGTACTGTGCATTTGTATTCAGCCCCCTGTACTCTGATACCCCTAAATAAAATCCAGTGAGACCAATTACCTTCAGAATTCACCTAATTAGTAAATAGAGTCCACCTGTGTGCAGGGCCGCTTTATCCATAGGGCATATGGTGCATCTGCACCGGGCCCACCAGTAGGTCACGTGGGGGGGGGCCCCCTTACAACCGGCCGGTCACATAAATTATTATTTTTTTTTTATTATTTCCCGGAGAGGTGGGTGGGGGGTTCGCTAGCCGGGGCGCACGCTCACCTGTAAACTTAGGTAGCGGTGAGGCGGCGCCATCCGGCTCCAGTGCGGCTCCGCCGGTGGGCGGCGCGATGAAGTGATGCGGGCGGCGCGATGACGTCATCGCGCCACCTGCAACGTTCCTCAAGAGACCCGCCAGAAGAGGCTGGCTGGGTCTGCATCGTGGGACCGCGGACCGCGCCAGGATAGGTGAGTATAAACTGCCCTCCTACATGCTGCCCTAAACCTAGCCCCTGCCACCCTATTTCAAACCCCCAATACTGGCCCTGCCTTAACCCTGGCCTCTAACCCTAATATTGACCCCAACCATAATACAGGCCCCTGACCCCCTAATACTGGCCCTGCCTGACCCCTAACCCTGGCCTCTAACCCTAATATTGACCCCAACCATAATACAGGCCCCTGACCCCCTAATACTGGCCCTGCCTGACCCCTAACCCTGGCCTCTAACCCTAATTCTGACCCTGCATTGACCCCAACCATAATACAGGCCCCTGACCCCCTAATACTGGCCCTGCCTGACCCCTAACCCTGGCCTCTAACCCTCAATACTGGCCCTGCATTGACCCCAACCGTAATACAGGCCCCTGACCCCCTAATACTGGCCCTGCCTGACCCCTAACCCTGGCCTCTAACCCTCAATACTGGCCCTGCATTGACCCCAACCATAATACAGGCCTCTGACCCCCTAATACTGGTCCTGCCTGACCCCCTAACCCTGGCCTTTAACCCTCAATACTGGTCCTGCATTGACCCCAACCGTAATACAGGCCCCTGACCCCCTAATACTGGCCCTGCCTGACCCTTAACCCTAGTACTGGCCCCTGACCCCTACTCTGTAACTGACCTCTAACCTTGGACCCCTAACCCTGATACTGGCCCCTGACCCCCTAGAATCGACCCCAAATACTGGCCCTGTCTCACCCCCAAATACTGGCCCTGTCTCCCCCTCCCCCTTCCCTTATACTGGCCCTGTCCTTCTCCCTAATCCCTGTGCTGACCCCTACCCTGGTACTGACCTCTAACCCTGGACCCCCTAACCCTAATACTGAACTCTAATACTGTCCCTAACCCTAATATTGACCGCTAACCCTAATGTACGGTACTGACCCCTAATACTTTCTCCTTTACATCACCATATTTGTTTTGTGATCCACAATTGCGGCTCCACAAAACACGGATACTGGCACATGCCCAGCCCTATGATAAAAATGCCTGTTCTTGTCTGCAATTGCGGTCAAGAATAGGACATGCTCTATCTTTTTTGCAGGGCTGTGGAGCGGAACTACGGATTTGCAGCCCCATTGAAGTTAATAGAAATATGATCATATGAATGTACCCTAATGTTGCCTCTAACCCCAATACTGGCCCTAAGGGTGCATTCAGATGACCATATTTCTGGTTCTGCATCCGTTCCACAATTTTGCGGAATGAGTGCAGACCCATTCAATTCAATGGGGCCGCAAAAGATGCTGACATCACACCATGTACTGTCCACATCTGTAGTTCCGTTCCGTGGCCCCACAAAAAATATAAAGCAAATGTCCTATTCTTGCCTGCAATAATATGCATTTCTATATAGGGCTGGCACTGTGTGGTCTGCAAAATGTGTTCTGCGGATCCACAATTTGTGGGCTGCTAAACACTTTCGGTCGTCTGAATGTAGCTTTATGCTAATACTGGCCCCTAACCGCCAATACTGGCCCCTAACCGCCAATACTGGCCCCTAACCGCCAATACTGGCCCCTGACACCAATAGTAGCCCCTGACACCAATAGTAGCCCCTGACACCAATAGTAGCCCCTAACACCAATACTAGCCCCTAACACCAATACTGCTCCCTAACACCAATACTGGCCCCAAACCCCAATACTGGCCCCAAACCCTAACACTAATGCTAATCCTATCCCTTAAACTGACTGGAACCTTAACTACAACCCCCAATACCTCACACAGTGACCATAATATATGACCGTCCACATATATCTGTATGCACTGCATCTTTTATACCTCACACCTGACACATAGTATACATACAGAGTACTGATAAGTCAGGTACAAGGTATAATAGATGCAGTGGGTAAACGTATATAGTATATACAGCAGTGTACTGGTATGTGAGGTATAATAGATGTAGTGTGTACAGATATATAGTATATACAGCAGTGTACTGATATATGAGGTATAACACATGCAGTGTGTACAGGTATATAGTATACAAAGCAGTATACATCACACCTCCCATGTCAGTACACTGCTGTATATACTATATATCTGTACACACTGCATCTATTATACCTCACACATCAGTACACACTACATCTAATACACACCGTATCTGTGTGTAGCACTAATGCTGCTGTTATATTCAGGGCACAGTATGTGGCACTGAGATGAGTCTGTGTCAGTCTGCAGGATGTGTTGGTAAAGTGTGAAGATAAAGAGATCTTCTCGGCAAAATCTGCAGAGCTGAATTGTGGACGGAAGAAGTCATCATGGTGGTCTGAGCCAGATGGGGAAGAACTCAGGAGAAGACGTCACCTGTAAGTAACTAAATGGAAATGATTATTCTGCTACTGACTGTGTATGATGAGTGTTGTAGTCACCTGGATGATCTACAGCTAAGGGGTTGTTCACACATCAGTTATTTGATCAGTTATTGCCATCAGTTATTGTGAGCCAAAACCAGGTGCGGGTCAAAAACACCAAACAGGTGCAGATCTTTTCATTACACCTGATCTCTGTTTAGTGTCCACTCCTGGTTTTGGCTCAGAATAACTGATGGAAATAACTGATCAAAAAACTGATATGTGAACAACCCCTTAGGCTACTTTCACACTGGCGTTTTCAGGATCCGTTTGTGAGATCCGTTCCAGGGTCTCACAAACGGTCCTAAACTGATCAGTTTCCCCTAATGCATTCTGAATGGATAAGGATCCGTTCAGAATGCATCAGTTTGCCTCCGTTCCGTCTCCATTCCGCTCTGCAAGCGTTTTGGTGTCCACTTGACCAAGCGGAATGGATGCGGATCCGTCTCCGCTCCAATGCAAGTGAATGGGAGCGGATCCGTTTGCTAATGCACATTAGCAAATGGATCCGTTCCCTATGGGACTTTCAAACATAGGCAAAACATAGGCAATGCTGATCCGTTCTGAACGGAAGCAAACGAATGCATTTTCGGGCGGATCCGTCTGAACGCAAGTGTGAAAGAAGCCTAATGATGGGTGGTAGCATGCTGTTTTGTGCAACAACAACTCCCAGCATCCCTTTGCACATGTTCAGGCCATACTGGGAGCTGTAGTTGCACACCCTACACGGTCATATGGCGAGGGATGACCTGACTACTCAGATGGTTCTGGTGCTGTATTTATGTACAGAACCTGGTTCTGGTGCTGTATTTATGTAGAGAACTTGGTTCTGGTGATGTATTTATGTGGAGAACTTGGTTCTGGTGCTGTATTTCTGTAGAGAACTTGGTTCTGGTTCTGTATTTCTGTAGAGAACTTGGTTCTAGTGATGTATTTATGTACAGAACATGGTTCTGGTGATGTATTTATGTAGAGAACCTGGTTCTGGTGCTGTATTTATGTAGAGAACTTGGTTCTGGTGATGTATTTATGTAGAGAACTTGGTTCTGGTGCTGTATTTATGTAGAGAACTTGGTTCTAGTGATGTATTTATGTACAGAACATGGTTCTGGTGATGTATTTATGTAGAAAACTTGGTTCTGGTTCTGTATTTATGTAGAGAGCTTAGTTCTGGTTCTGTATTTATGTAGAGAACTTGGTTCTAGTGATGTATTTATGTAGAGAACTTGGTTCTAGTGATGTATTTATGTAGAGAACTTGGTTCTGGTTCTGTATTTATGTAGAGAACTTGGTTCTGGTGCTGTATGTAAGTAGAGAACTTGGTTCTGGTGCTGTATTTATGTAGAGAACTTGGTTCTGGTGATGTATTTATGTAGAGAACTTGGTTTTGGTGCTGTATTTATGTAGAGACCTTGGTTCTGGTTCTGTATTTATGTAGAGAACTTGGTTCTGGTGCTGTATTTATGTAGAGAACTTGGTTCTGGTGCTGTATTTGACTTATGGGTTTGGTTTGGTGCTGTGTGTATGTAGTGATCTTGGTTCTTGCTCTGTATTTGTGTGTTAAACAGACATCTGATGCTATACGTCTAATACTATCCATTCACATTTGCGTTTGGGTCACAGATTCTATTAAAAAGACCGGACAGAAAAGTTCTGCATGCATCATTTAAGCAGCATATGATTATATGTTTCCAGCAAGGCCTTATGCTGGGTAACTTATTTAACCCTATGCTGCATCAATAACTAATATAGCCTAAGGGCTATGTTTAGATACAAGCAGCATAGGGTTAAAAAGGTTACTTACCAAGGCCTTTTGCTGCCTCAATATGGTAAAAACAAATAAAATTTGGTGTTTATTTTTTTTTTAAGGAGGCAAAATGCATGTGGGGGCGGGGCAGGGGTGGAGCGTGTGGGGGCGGGACAGGGGTGGAGCGGGGGGGGGGGCGGGAGAGGGGTGGAGCCCACTCTTGATCTTTGCACTGGGCCCACCAATGTCTTAAAACGGCCCTGCCTGTGTGTAATGAATTCTCAGTATAACTACAGCTGTTCTGTGAAGGCCTCAGAGGTTTGTTAGAGAACATTAGTGATCAAACAGCATCATTAAAACTAAGGAACATACCAGACAGGTCAGGGATAAAGTTGTGGAAAAAAAAAAACATTTTTCTAGGCTCTGAACATCACATGGAGCATCTGCTGGTCAGAGTTGATGGGAAGATGGATGAAGGTGAATACAGAGCTATCCTGGAGGAAAACCCTTAGAGGCTGCAAAAGACTTGAGACTGGGAAAGAGGTTCACCCTCCAGCAGGACAACGACCCTAAACATACAGCCAAGGCTACAATGGAATGGTTTAGATCAGGGATGCCCAACCTGCGGCCCTCCAGCTGTTGCAAAACTACAACTCCCAGCATGCTCAGACAGCCTACAGCTATCAGCCTACAGCAGGGCATGGTGGGAATTGTAGTTTTACATCAGCTGGAGGGCCACAGCTTGAGCATCCCTGGTTTAGATCAAAGCATATTCATATTTTAGATGTGCAAAGCTGCTAGAGACATACCCCCAAATACTTGTATCTGTAATTGCAGAAAAAGGTGGTTCTACAAAGTATTGACTCAAGGGGGCTGAATACAAATTTCAAGATTTTTACTTTGAAAACCATATATCAATTTCTTTTCACTTCAAACATGCTTGCTACTTTGTGTTGGTCTATCACATAAAATAAAAAGGAAATAAATTTAAATTTGTGGGTGTAATGTTAGAAAAAGTGGAAAAGTTCAAGGGGTGTGAATACTTTTTCAAGGCACTGTATATGGGCTGATTTACCATAGAAAGAGATGCTTTTTGTGTGCAGCTGTGCGCTCTCGCTTGTAAAGGGACTTCCCTATGGAGTGACATTCCCATATGACATCCATTTATCTTTAATAAAACATTTGGAAATGTTAAAAAGGTATGCATGTTCAGTAATATGATACATTCTACACTCAGAAATACAACTGCAGTATTATAATAATAAGTATGTAATATTACCTTGACAATGGGATGTCCTCCAGGTGAAGCCTTCACTGCACCCCGGCTCCCTTCCGTTTCATAATGAGCTCGATGATGAGTCCTGGGTTGTACCTCTATTCTCAGTTCTAAGCCTTCATATTGGCATGGCAGTGGCCAGTCCAGAGGTGGTAAAGAGGATGACCTGAAAAAAAGAAACAAAATAAATGTGTCTGAGTACATTACATATAGTTTTATGTATAGTCATAAAAAATTACCAATAATATAAGCATAAAGAAAAAAGCTAACTTCTGGTTATCCTGTGAAGGGGAAACATAATTATGGTTTGATTTTTCATATTGTTGAACTGTTTTTCAATATGTTACATGCTGTATAATTTCTAATCATAAATATGGTTTTATGACAGGACTGAATAGTATTAAAGAGGACCTTTCATGGTTTTACATTATAGTAGGTAAACTCCTTGGCTGTGACATTCTCCGATGTGATTGGATCGCGGCACAGCCAGGGAGAAGGAGACGCCCATTGAGAAACCCGGGCGTCTCCTCCTCCCTGTACCGATGCTCAGTATTACAATACTGAGCGCGAAAAATACAGGGGGGCAGAGCAGGGCGCAGGAGCGCTATTTTGAAAAACCTGGGCGGGTGGCAGCATCTGCGGGGGGTGCCCTGCAAGTAAAGGTATTTACCTACTATAATGTAAAACCATGAAAGGTCCTCTTTAAAGAGGACCTTTCACCACTCCTGACATGCATGTTTTAATAGCTTTATGCATTCCTCATGTAATAACAATTCTGGGGCATCTATTCTTTTGTCTCTATGTTGTGCCATTCGTTTATTATCTCTACTAGAATTTATAAATTAATTGCTAGCAGTCTGCAGTAAGGATACAGAGGGGTGATAATAAGTTGGGGGTATGTACCTGCACAGTCTGAAAATGGCAACACTGATTGGATAGAGTGAGTCTATTCAGGTACACACCCCCAACTGGTTACCACCCTGTTAAACCCTTAGTGCAGACTGCTAGCAATTCCTTCATAACTTTCAGATGAACTAATAAAGGGATGGCACAACATAGAGACATAAAAATAGATCCTCTATAATTGTTATTACAGGGAGAATCTATTAAAACCGGCATGTCAGGAGTGGTGAAAGGTCCTCTTTAAATAATGGATAATAAAACAGACTGATTTTATAAAGAAAATAAATTCATTTTGAGCTTTACCTAAAAACTGGACTTTGTCCTCCCACTCTTGCTTTTGACCAGGCCAATGCTGAAGGCACAGGCAAATAATCCATCCCCGCATTTTCTTTCCTGTTTTGAGGGAACATCACATTGTTCTCGTCACTTAGACATACAGATGCTCCAGAGGAAAAAGTCTTTCCTGGACTGGAGGATTCTTCGGGCCTAACAGGGGCAACTGTTTGTTCTGCTGAAGTTCTCCTTGCTTTTTGGGGAATGTTATCTCCTCTTTCTTGAGAGTTTGATATGGTTTGTTGGTTGTGCTCAGGTGGCTTAGGAGAAGCCTCTGCTTCAGAAGAGAGATTTTCATCTCCCAGGCTTCCCCTGCGTGAAGGAGAAGGGGAAGGTGAGCTTGTATGGTGGATACTATCTTCATTAGAATTTGAGTACCTCCTTTTGCCACATGGCGAAGTAGGCCTTGAAATTTGACCTTGAGGATATGGTGACAGTAGTTCTTCTCGAGATGAAGCTGGAGGACCTGAAGGACCACTTGGCCAGAATTCATCATTATGGACACTCCAGGGTTTTGGTGAACCTCTTGGCGATCCAAGAGGGGATGCTAGTGTGAATCGAGATGCAGCTTCGTTAAGCTCCCTTTCCACCTCTTCACACATTTGTCCCAGAGAATCACAAGAGGATGCTTCAGAAGAAAGAATGCTCCATGAAGAATGGCTACTTGCTGGGCTGGGGCTAAGGAAAGAGTCCCGATACACAAATGGATCTGGGGGCAAGAAGAGTTGATCACGATGTGGTCTTTCATCCCAAATATCTCTTCTGCCTTGCTCTTCCTGTTCTCCATCACTGTTTGAGGGTGAATCACTTGTTATACGTATACTGGGACACTCCAGGAAGCGTGATCCCCCAAGTGGAATGAACCTAGATGGCTGGCTGAGGAATGTTCCATTTATATCATGATCTGATGAACGTCTGGGGGGTGGTGAGTGCATGCCTGCCCTTGCACATCCCATTCCACTACCTGCTCCACCAGCCACACAGGTATTAAGTGTCAGGGTATCTGTGGTCACATCATTGCATAGTGAGGGGTCATCTGATTCCAGATCTGCAGTGGTATAATAAAGAAACTGAATATTAAGAAAAACAAACTAAACCTGAATTTCACTTGATACATGCATCCCTTTAGTAGCTTTCAGTTTTTTATTATTTCTTATTAGCTAGACAACTTTTCAATTCGTTTTTTTTACTGACTTTGCAGTATGCTGTTGTTCTTGTTACTTGTTATATTACTTGCTAATGACGTACTCTCATTACGGTTTTCCCTTTAGATGTTTTGAGTCTGAAATATAACCCATAGCTACACACATATTAGAACAAAGAGCTCTGTGTTCTGACATGTAAAATGTTTGACCAACCAAAAATAGTCAAATGAGCTGCATTTCATGGGAGCATAAGTCTTTGACAGGTCTCATGCTCTTTGTACTTCTCTGTACAAGAAGATGGAAACATCCCTCAACATTTAGGGTCCTTTTACATGGGCTGAAACACAAGGCAATGATCAGGAATGGATAGTCCATCCCCAGCCACTGCCTAATCATTCAGCTGTAGAAGATTCTTACTGTCTCATCCCAATATGCTGTAAGCCATGTAAGCCAATAAATATACACAATGTTTTATTTCCATTTCAGAGCGGCAAGCAAAATAGCTAAGACTCAGGAAAGAAAATGTTTTAACAGCTTCATTATGGGAAAGGAAGTGACAGAGGATATATATCCTGTGTGTTTGCGTGTGGAATAATGCTATGATTTAATAGTCATAGTGCAGAACCATGTGGTGCATACATGGGTTTGACACTTGTAAATCATCACCAGGGCAAAATATGGAAAACATGTTGGTATATCTGTGCCAATCAGCAATGGTTCTGGATGTCATTGGTGATAGGGTTAATCTGAAATTTCAGGTCTCTAGACACTAGTCTTAATTCAGCCCCCGTTGATATATTATAAGACTGAAGTGTGCAAAAAGTTTTTGCTTCCATTAGGGGAAAGGTACTAGGCACCACATTGATTTCAGAGAGGCTGACACATCATGTCTGAGTGCAGCACTCACGTGCCAGTGCTCTCTGGAGTCAGGTATACAAAGACCATC
The DNA here is from genome assembly GCA_900303285.1 of Rhinella marina. Classification (NCBI taxonomy): domain Eukaryota; kingdom Metazoa; phylum Chordata; class Amphibia; order Anura; family Bufonidae; genus Rhinella; species Rhinella marina. The sequence goes on along the minus strand of ONZH01002168.1, from coordinate 32,548 downwards.
TTATGAAAGGTGCATGTACATGAGCTTCAATGTTTTCCTATGGACTGCTTTTAATAAATAGGTTGTCTGCTGAAGACCACACTATTGCATATTTTCTGTTGGTGTACACCATTCAGCCATAATAAAACTGTTTGCCTATCACCTTTTTATCATAGCTATAGGGATTAGACAGAAAGGCTAGTCTGTGCTCCGCATGCGCATCAATAAGTCTTGGGCTCCCATGATCCTACTGCCAGTTCACCGATGGTCCATCTTTGGACCAGTTTTAGTAGTCAGCTAACCACTGCATACCGAGAACAGCCACAAGACCTGCTGTTCACTTGTGTCCTAATATATCCCACCACGTGAAAGGTGTCTTTCACAAGATAATTATTGGTGTTCACTGCACCTGTTTGCATATGATTGTCAGTATCCGATCGGTGGGAGCCCGCCTCCCCAATCACTGATCAGCTGGAGGTGGTGTCGCAATTCCTCCTTGCAGCTTACCAAGCTTTATTCTGTGCATGGAATGGGACTGAGCTGTTCCTAGGCCATGTGACAGATGAACGTGACGTCATTGGCCTAGGGTAAGCCGCGGCCTCTTTAAACAGCTTATCGTCGGGGGTGTGGGAGTCGGACCCCTACTGATTAGATACTAATGACCTATCCTGAAGATAGTTCATCAGTATAAAACACTTAGAAAACCCCTTTAATGTTATGGCTCATTAGTGTATGGATGTAATATAGGGGTTTTGCACAAAGAGCTCTAACTTGCACAGACAACCTTCTGTGTTTCTGCAGGGGCAAATAGGCACTTTCCAGCTGTTTTCAACAGTGGAAACTGCTTTTGGGGAACTTACATTTAAATGTTCTGCCAATCACCTGACAAACAAGCAACAAAAATGTGTTTGCTGGGAGATCTGTCATTCATGCGGCACATAATCATCATTTGTCGGCAACAGATTGCTGTTGACAATTAATAAATCTGTATGGGATCAAAAAGATCATAGTAGTGATCATTCATCCCCATAGAGCAGCGGACAATGATTTACAACAATCCTAATCACTGATCTGTGTATCGGACCATATAAATGGGCCCTCAGGCCCAAAACAGATAGGGGCACATTTATTAAGACCAGTGTTTTAGACACCGGTCTTAATAAACCTTTGCACCGGCCTCTTCATAACTTCAGTGGATCCACTGCCGCTTCTACATGTAAGACAGCTTCCGAGCTTTCTTACATGTAGAACTTTTTCTATGCCTGAAACAGGCGTAGACAATGGTGAATGATATGGGCCTGCTAGCCCGTCCTCTTCCCTGCCCACACCCATACCTGGCGTGAGCAGGGAAAAGTTGCAGATACTGAAATATTTCAGTATAATAAATGACCCCCATAGTGTTTCTGTAAAAAGATACGTTTTCTTCAAGCTATATCTGATAAGCAATTAAAACTAAGTGTAGTTTTAAAAAATAGAGGAGTAGACTCTTTCCTACATAATTCTTCCCCTTTATGATCCACTCCTGAGACTGGTTTCAAAAACTGCATCAAAACAACGCAGGTGAAAGCAGCTTCATTGTAGAGTTTGTTTGAGTGTAAACATTTAGCCTGTAACAAATGATCTTGTGAGAAGCTTAACGTATTGCATAGTGCATATGGGAAATATTTGAGGAATTATTTATCATAGGGCACAGTAACGGTTTACCAGTATAATAAAAATCCTTCCATGGAGCATTGTCACTAAGTCTCCATATCATGGAGTTTCCATACAAAGCTAGCTTCCTTAAGGAGAGACAAAATTCTGCATAAATATCCTTGAATATTAAACATTCTTGTGTAGCCATTGCTACAAAAAGATACCAGAAACTAGCCATTCACATCCAAGGGGATGTCCAGGATTTTTTTAAATCCCCACTCTGACCATGGATACCTGTGAAGAAAACTGTACCTGCTCCCTGCTGTTTCGGCTCCATGCTTATAGGGCTATCTGGACTAGACTAGGCAACATCTCCATAGACAGGGTCCCATGCACCACTGCAACTGATGGCTGGCTTTCCTGGTGACATGTCACTGCTGGGTCATGTGATTGCCAAGGCCAGTCATTGGCTGCAGTGGTGCACATGACCCCATCCATGCAGAAGTTAACATACGAGGACTGGAAGACCAGTGAAGACAGCCTGAGTGCCACAGAGCCAGAATGGAGTGGTGGGGAGCAGGTCAACCATGACCTCCCTGTAAAAATGCATGCTCAAATAAGCAGGGCTGGCATTAGTGGGGGCAAACTGGGCCTCAATCCTCTAAGGGGCCACCTGCTTCAGTCCCAATGGCAGCATTCAGATTGCAGATGTTTGAATAGTCTGGACTTCAGAGTGGGGAATTTCCCAGCTTAGGAGTCCCTGCTCTGACTCCGTATATGGATGTGTCCATATATGGAGTTAGTGTTATCAACATGAAGGGAGTATTCTCAAGCATGGTCACTATGCTTGGCGACACCCTGTGTATACAAGTCTAATTTTGCCACACTTCTGTGGGGATTTGAACATTCATTTGAACATTCTACACTAAAGGCAAGAACCTTAACCACTGGGCTATAGAGCTCAGTGTTAAGTCAGTGTTTAAAAACCTCATAGAAGTTTCTCTTCTATAATACCATAGACACTTCTATGAGGTTTTTCAGCTATGATTTAACATTGAGCTCTATAGCCCAGTGGTTAAGGTTCTTGCCTTTAATGTAGATGTTGGGATTGCGAATCCTTACCAAAATATTTTAAAAATAGAGGCCAAATAAAACTTAAATACACAGAGTGTCCCCGACAGTGAAATGTTTTATTTTATTGCGAAAAAATGGCACAAAATGCAAAATATGATCAAATAACACCCGTATTAACCCACACCAACCTTTTTAACTTGTGTAACCAGTATTTTTTGTTGGGAAAGGTGGCAACCCTAGCAGCACCCCCTCATTAGGACTCACTTCGTAAAAAATTATCGCGATATTCTGACCCTCATAACTTTTTTTATAGTTATTTCTATGGAGATGTGTGGGGGCTCATTTTTTGCAGGGCGATCTGTCATTTTTGACAGGACCATTTTGGGGTGTGTATGACTTGATCACTTTTTATTAAATTTTCTTGGGAGATAAAGTGATGAAAAAAATGCGAATTTCGCATTTTCGCATTTTCGCATGGGGCGATACCCATAATGCTATTTTTATTTTGTGTTTTTTTTTTGTGGGGGGGGGGGATGGGGGTGATTTAAATTTTTAAGGTATTTTCAAAACTTTTTTTTTTTTTTTTTACTTTTTGTTAAGTCCCCCAAGTGGATCACAACTTACAATCATCAGTAAATTGCTCTATTAGTCTGTATAGAAATCACTATATCACAGTTCAGTGCTGCCATCTAGTGGCCTGAACTGGGATACACCAACAATGAGCCTGGAAGCCTAGTACAGGCTGCGGCTCATTACTAGAACAGGGTGCTTTCCCCAATCTCCGCTGGGGGAAAGTGCACCTGAAGAGAAATCCCGCGCTTCCAGTTTTTAATACTGTCAGATGCCGTGAGTGAGGGGAACTCATTGCTGCGATGGGAGGGAGCATGTGGTGTATTCTGGGGTCATGAGGGTGAAGAACTTTGTGAGGAGCTTTATGGGGTATAAATCTGTGAGGGTGGGCCGTAATCGACAGAACATAACTCTGTTGTTTGTACATCATTACAATATTTGGGGCCCCACTTTTGATTTTGCCCAGGGCCACATTTTGTCTAAAACTGGCCCTGCAAATAAGCCAAGCATGTACCAGTATATTATTGCCACAGGGAATGATAAGGGGCTACGAAGATCTGACATGTTGAAATTCAATATAAAGCAGACTTCATACATTCAGTCTATGCATATAAAAATGTCACTGACCCCACCAAGATCAGCCAGTATTCATCTAAGGTATATGATTGGCTTTAAAGGTATTGTTCTAGAAAAAGACAGTCTGAGTGGGAATACCAGATAGACACAATGGGGAGCAGAATCTTTTTCCCAGTCTTGGATAACCTTTATAAGCTAGAAAAGGAATGGTATTACTATTATGTAAGACATGGTTGCTAGTATATGGAAAAAAGGACTTAAGTTACTGTACAGTAATGGTTAGCAGTTTTGATCATGCTAAACTGTTAACAGCACTAGGTGGGGGCAGTACAAACATACCCTTTGTTATTAGGAGTAGTGAGCATAAGTTTATGGGTTTATTCAGGCAGATTTTTCTCTTGCAAGTGCCAGGGTGGGCTTCACTTCATTAAAAAGGTTGTCCAGTTTCAGGGTCAGAGTCCAGCCTGCAATAAAGTGCTGCTGATTCAGTTCTCCTGGCCACGCTCTAGTAACCTGCTGCAATAGTGAAGTCACATTGACGTTGGCTTCTTTGTAGCACCGCTGAGGCAGAGATTGGCTGCAGCAGTCACATGTTTTTGTCGTGAGGTCAGTGCTGCAGCTGGGTAAATAGAACCTGGTTGGGAGAACTCGAGCCGTGGCGCAGGATCTACCAGGTAAGTACTTACCAGTTCCTTATTGCAGATATATCCCAAGAGGTGTTTGGTTTCCTTTTAAGCTGCTTCACAGTCCCTCCTCTCCACCCTGAGTGACAGCTGTAGGTGTCTCCAGGATGGATGCTACATCTGTCACTTAGACCAGAGGGGAGGGGTTGTGCAGCCTCTCAATACAGAGAGCACTTCACAGTAAAACTCCACCCCAGGCAAGTTGCACTTGCAAGGAACTTACAAAAACAGAATCCAGAATCTAGCAGAATAAAAGTTCATATCCACACCACTCCTTATGATAAAAGCTCCACAAAAGGTATGTTTGAACTGCTCTCTCCAACCATGCTGTCAGCTGTTTGGCATGGTTAAAAGTGCTGACAGACTTGGTATAAAAACATGGAGAATATCTCTGTATAAATGGAATCTGACAATGTACTGGTCAGTGACATACCTTCTTAAAGCGACCCTCTGGTTCATATTCACATTAACTGGGGAATACACAGAACACTTAAATGTTGACCTCCTTGTCATCTTTTCATCTGTAGATCCACCAATTCTCAGGCTCCTGTTATGTCATCCAAGATAGGGGCACTGCTCCTCGGACTACCATATGGACACTGTGCATTTGGTTGTAAATGATTCTTCCTGCTCGTGCAGTCCTGCAACGTGAGCAGTCCTGGCCAATCCAAGGGCACTAGGAGGTGTCTTGAACTACCAAATTCACAGTATGAATCAGGCAGTCTGAGAAGCAGTGCAGCCATCTTGGATGACAGAAAAGAAAAGAAACCTGGGAATTGGCAGACTGGCTGCTGAAAAGATGAAATGGAGGGCACCGGGTACAGCTAGTTTCACACTTGTGATATAGTTTCGGCAGGCTGTTCTAGCAGAGGTCTCTGGATCTGGCATTGCCAGATGTTACTGCAATCCTCGCCTGTACCATTGACTATAATGGGGTCCAGCAGAGATTTGGCTGCTACCCAGCAAATATGCCAGGATTTGGCAGGACAAAAACCATTGCTGCACCCCATTATAGTCAATGGGGCAGGCGAGGATTGTGATAACATCCCTCAATGCCGGATCCAGAGACCTCCGGCAGGCTGTCCACTGCCAAAGCTATATTGTGCATGTGAAAGAACCCTTAGGCCACCTGCACACATTGCAGAATATGCATGGTTTTTCTGCACGGATTCCCTTGAGGAAAAAACTCAACGTACTACAGTACCAGCAAAGTGAATCCGATTATAGAAATCTCATGTCCACTATGCGGATTGTTTCAGTGCAGAACTTGACCTGCTTTCCGGATTTCCAAATCCACAGTATGTAAATTATGTTTGTGGTTTTAGCTGCGGATTTCACCCTTTTCAATGGAAGAGTGAGATCTGCAGCAAAACTGCATCGAATCCGCACCACAAGTAAAAATTGTGGATTTTGATGCTGATATGCTGCCAAAATTCATGTTGATTTTATGTGCACTCACTCACACTCGTGTGCAGGTGGCCTTAGTCTTCAGTTGATTCCTCAATTATTTTCTTGAACCGGAGAGTCGCTTTAACTTTAAAAAATAGCGCAGTAATGGTGGCCAAAAAAACAAAAGACATTTAAAGTTTTTTAAATTAAATAGAAAGTTTCTCAACAGCTCAAGACCAAAACTTCATTGACAATGTGAGACAATGACACATTTTGCATAATTGTGAAAATGCGTGAATGCCACATATCACTGTCTTTATATCAGCGTGATAATGTTGATCCGTTTCGGTTGATCTATACTTGAGATAAATAGCTGACTGAATTCTGGAAAACGCATTTGGCCCACAGGTTTATTTATGACTAAGCACTTCAGGCCCTGATGCGTGCTTGTTTTATTTCTATTTCCTAGTCTGCAGAGGAAATAGGTCGTTTATATCTATTTTACATTTAGGAATCTGGAGGTGATTGAGCACTATATTACTATTGTGAAGGACAGGATAAATATATACAGATGTAGAAGAGCTGAATTTCTCATTTGCCATTTTATCAAGATGCATTTATATATGAGGGGTGAGCTGTGAAAAAGAACTGTAGAGGAGGGGAGGGGGTTGGTTCCTTTTAAGCTGACGTTGAATGTTCATTGAACTTTATAGCACGCAAAGATCTTTCCTCACAGACACTCTGTGGCTCATGGGATCCCTCCCCCTCAGCTCCATAAAGTTATCCAGAAGTTCAGGGACATGTGTACCTAATTACACCCCCCCCCAACCCAAACTACGCCAGGCGAAATCACCATCACCACGGCAACGCTCGCCTGCCAAACCTCTGAGGGACTAACTTGTACCACATGTTGGAATATCTAAATAAGAATGATATTCTAAACAAGTAAGAGAGAGAGGGCGGGAAGATGAATACAAGGCGTAATAAAAGGATGAAGGAAAAAGAGGAAATGGAACATGCAACCAGCCACATTAATAATGACCAGAGACAAAAACACTGAGCTAGGAGACTATAGGCACGGATCTAGAAATATTATGGGCAAGGAAATGTAGGAATAGAAGAGAAGAAGGGATAAGCCTAAAGAATCAAATATATCTTCTTTCCATTTTTTAAATAGTGCCAAGAAGTTCAACATCTTTGAAAGTTTTTGCTCTCATCTGTCCTAGGTGTGAGAGGAAAATAAATGACAAGAAAGTGACATAAAGAAAGGTTGGATGGAGCTGCAAAGCCGCAGAGACTCAGACATGGCAAATTGTTTACAGTAAAAGGAAGAGCAGAACAGCATTAACTCCTAGCATTCCATTTCCCAAGTCTTTCCTCCTGAGATGGGTATTCCTGAGTATCAGCTGGGGATGAAGGCCTACCATGTTCTGTCTGTTACTAGATCGAGAGCTTAGGGTTTCCTTAGCCTTTTATAGATAATGGTAAATCATGGGGATATGCATAAGTTCTGGAAAGAATTATTATTTGAGGAACCAGGCAAAGAAAAGAGGAGTCAAGTGTATTAGTTTGTAAGGCTGAAAAAGGACATATATTCATCCAGTACACCCTGTTATCCTGTAGTGTTGATCCAGAGGAAGGCAAAAGACCCACATGAGGTAGAAGCCAATTCTCCTCATTTTAGGGGAAAGCATTCCTTCCCAACTCCAATCAGCCAATCAGAATAGCTCTCTGCATCAACAAACTCTCCAGAAATGTAATAACTATAACCTGTAATATTGTTACACTCCAGAAATACATCCAGGCCCCTCTTTCAGTGGATTCACCATCACCACCTTCTCAGGCAGAGAGTCTTACTGCTCTTACTGTAAAGAATCCTCTTCTATGTTTGTGTAGAAACCTTTTTTCCTCTAGACACAGTGGATGTCCAATTGTCACTGTCCTGGGTATAAATAGATAATGGGCAAGATTTCTGTACTGACCCCTGATATATTCATACATGGTTATAAGATCTCCCCTCAGACATTCAATTTTTTATTTTGGTCAACCATATTTGAAGCTGCTTGAGCTCTACTATGTTTTTCTTGTGCACTTGTACCCAAAATTGTGCACAATGTTCTATGTGCAGTATTAGGGTATGGCTACATGGCAACATGTGTCGCTGAAAAGTCAAGCAACATTTTTTATAATGGTGTCAATGGTGTCACAATGAGACATGTGACTGCGACATGTCAGTCACAAAAAATCTCTTGTTGGGTATGGACTATTCAGCTGGATACCATCAGCAAGAGGTGAAGCATTTGCAGATGTTTTCTCAGTAGTGACAACCATTACTCCTCATCTTTGCTTTAAAAAGTGTCTCAAAGGTTTTTGGAGGTTCAACAAGAGTTTTTCCATTATTTACCTTATCAAGTTTAAAGGAGATCACCTCTGTTGTATGGGGATGAACATTCGATACTGTGATTGTTAATTTCCATACCAGATCCCTGCATAAAAAGGGTGTCCACATCAACAATGCTTTTACCAATGAATGAGCATGATTTGTAGAACATTTACATTGGCCAAATACCGGAAACAACCATTACTACAAATGTTTTTGTCTAGAAGCTCTGACATTGGGTAAGCATCACCTATGCTTTCCCCCAATGAGGAAGCATTTGGCCAATTATTGGAAACTTGTACAAATATTATTTCCTGATAATTGGCCTGTGTAAAAGAGCCTTAACCTTGTGTTGGGAAGCCATCAGGCAGATATGGTAATTCATTTCATTAGATTGCCACCACTTTACACAATGACAGGTTCAACATTGGAATGTGGAGCACATTACACTGCTCATTCCAACATCTGCTTTTAGGGGTGCCACATTGGTAAATTGTCCCTATTGTGTTCAGAAAGCTTGATGCCCTGACAAGTTGTGCTTTTAAAGTAAATGTTCACCTTCAAAGAGACATGTGAGGGACTGTATGCTGATGCTACCCTACAAAAAGGGTTGTTCAGCAAATTCCAGCACTGTGCCTATTCAGTTTCTGTTCACCTTGCTCGCCTTCACTTAGGAAGTTAGGACACACTTCTGGCCATCACAGTCAATACTTTCTGGTGATTGGCGGAGCCTTAGTTCCCGGAACTCCACCATTACTGTCTTCTGACCTGCCTATAAACACTGGTTTACACTACCTATGAGTGAGCATTGGTTTCTTTAGCAGCTATTTCACCGTTCCTGGATTAAATGTGAATATTCAAAACATATTGCCTAATCTGAAATTGTGCAATGGACATACAGTAAGCCTGCACTGCAGAGTTCCTTAAACACAATGCAAATTGCAATGAATGTTAAGATACATCCTCCGACATTGCTTAAGGTTGGGTAGTAAACACATGGGCTCAGCCACAGTGTGTATTAATTTTGCCAAATTCAACAGTGGGTAGCAGTGGTTTGCACCATTGTCTTACAGCCCTGGGGTCCTGAGTTCAAATTCTGTGTTACCATGTGTTTTTCTTTCAGGTACTCCAGTTTCCTCTTACACTTCAATACTCTCATGAAGTAGGTCCTAGTGTGTGTCTGAGATAGGTAAATCAGATTGTGAGCCCCATTGTGGGGCAGAGACCAATGTAACTGGAGACAATCCTTGTGCAATACTGCAGAATATGTTGGCACCATATAAGCACCAGGAAATGAGGATAATTACATTGATCAATCATAACATTAAAACCCACTAACAGGTGAAGTGAATGACTTTGGTTATCTTTTGACATCATCACTTGGTCAAGTGGTGGAGTACAGTATATTAGGCAGCAGGTGAACATCAGTTCTTGAAGTTTATGTTGGCAGCAGGAAATATGAGCAAGCGCAAGGCCCTGAGCAACTTTGATCAGAACCAAATTGTATATCTGTAACAGCGGCTGCTGTGCGCCGCTGTACCCCTGTTTACTGCTGCCATCCTGGGCGTCGTGTTCAGCGGTGAGCTTGTGGTTCCGTTCACCGCTGCAGTCCTGGGCTCTGGCTGTGTAAGTGCTGTTGCACTATGATCTGCTCCAGAGTTTCCATCCAGCCCTGGCTTACATCCTTGTTCTTACATCACTCCCTTTGGGCTGGAGCAGGTTTGATCATGTGCTTTGATCATGTGGCCATGCTAGGTCATGTGAGTTGGTCACGTGTCCTCATTGACCAACCCTGGACCTATTTAAGTTGCTCAGCCCTCTCCCAAGATGCCTCAGAGTCTAGGTCCTTATCTTGCCTTAGCGTGTGTTGTTCCTGTTTGTGCTCCTGTGCTCTTACTCCCGCTTGTGTACCAGACTCCGCTATCTGCCTGCATTGTTTCTCTCGTTGCCAACCTAGATTACCTGACTTGTTCCTGTACCGCCTGCCCTGACCCTTTGCCTGTCTGACTCCGCTTCTGCCTCATCCTTTGGTCCTGAATTGTCTCTCCTGGATACGACCCGGCCTGTTGACCACCGCTGTACCCTGGTACCTTCGCAGGTATCTCCTGGTCCCCCTGGACCAGCTGCCTCGTGTCCCGACTCTCCTCAGGAGGTAGCGACCTGGTGTTCCTCTCGGAAAGTCTATCCCCACCATCAGGGGTATTTGTGAAGATCAAGGGGTTTCACTTAGACAACGCCCTTAGAGGAGGTAGGGCGCGAGGCACAGTGGGTCCACACCTGCTGGTTCGTGACAATATCGAGATGACTGGGCCAGAGCATCTCCACTACAGGAGATTTTGAGTAGTTTTCTCTGTATACAGTCATTAGTACCTACCAAAAGGACTCCAAAAAAAGGTTAACCTGGGACAGCATTCTGGGTACCCAAAGCTCATTGATGCAAGTGGGTAGCTAAGGTTAGCCCATCAAGTCAGATCCTGCTGAAGGCCTACTGTAGTACAAATTACTGCTGGCTTTGAAAAAAACATGGCATAACACATAGATTGCCTCTTTTGTGGTTGTGCAGCAGAAGACTAGTCAAGGAGACCGAGCATAACCAATGTCCAACCCCAAAACTGCAGGCTTATTAACTGTTTAGTGTCCAATCCTGAGGATAGGTCATCAATAGTACAAGCCTGGACAACCCAGACAACATACTGCTGAAGCTGCAAAAAGACAGAAATAGTAGAGGGGTCTACATGTGTAGTACCCTATAATAGAGAACTTGAAACTTGTATGGATAAGTTGAGGTTAACGATCCTTGCTCTGCTCCTGCATGAAGCTGGGAGGGACTTACAGTATGTCTGCCTCTATCTCAGTTAGTAGTGTTATCTGAGGAAGTGAGAGCAGCTACATGTGCTCCGTTCCAAGAAAAGTAGGCCTGGCTTCCAGAGAATCATCATATTTGAACAAAAAAGTCATTTCTATCCAAACGTACATCAGAAAGAGAGAAAGGAAAGAACTAGAATGTCCAGAATTTGCATGGCCGAGCAGTGGAGCCAACCAGTAAGATATTTGTTGTTCAAAGGACATCTGTCGGCAGATTTGTACCTATGACACTGGCTGACCTGTTACAGGTGCACTTGGCAACTGAAGGCATCTGTGTTGGTCCCATGTTCATATGTGTCCTCATTGCTGAGAAAAATTAAGTTTTAATATATGCAAATGAGCCTCTAGGAGCAATGGGGGCATTGTCATTACACCTAGAGGCTATGCTCTCTCTGGAACTGCTGCTTCCTCTCCACTGTATCGACAGGGCCAGGCAGGTAGGATCACATTTACACTGCCTGGTCCAGTCAATCAAACTGCACAGGGCATGGCAGTCGCAGAGAGAGTTGAGCATCCCGTACCCCTCAGCTGGGAATTACAGCCACTATTGCAAGAATAATATTGCCAGCATTAGATTTTACAGAGACAGACTTGGGAGAGATAGAGGAAAGGATGGCTACACTCCTCATCCTGCCTATAACCATGGATTTCTATCTGGGAAGATTTGCACTAACAATTGTTTGGAAGTGTATTTTGATACCGTTGGATGTACTATAAGTCCTATTCTGCACTTTAGTAAAGAGAGACTTGTTCATTAGCTACAAATGGCCTGGTTATTCACTCTAGCACCATTTGACGTCCACTGCACCTACATGCCCTGCCTTGCACCCATACAAAATGTTAACACCAAGGGTACCCCAACTACAATTGGGCAGGAGCCCCAACATCATGGTGTGCCCCAATGGAAGAAAAAGTACGCCCTCCTATCACTGCCCTGACGCTAGGGAGCATCGGTGTCAGAATTGCCACTGTGAATAAGTATTGCACCCAGAACCGCTACCACTCTCATCCTCCACACTTGCTTCTCATGGACTTGCAGCACATGCATCCTGTAGTTTTCTTTCATGTGGCTCTTGCAACACAACACATTTGTGATTTGATTTGTCTTCTCCACTCCTACTTATCTGACTGCAGAGTTTAGCTTAAATGGCTACTGATGACTGTTTGCATCCTTCGTGAAATGCTTCACTGGGCAACAAGATGTCAGACAAATCAGGCACTGTCACAGAAGTAAAAAGATAGTGTGAGCTCATAAGGGCCTGATGAACGGATAGTCCAATCTCCAAAAATATAGCTTCAATAAAGATCTTTATATCACTATGACACCAATCCTACTATTTTTTTTATTCCAGGGGCTTTGCCAGATATGTATGGTGTTTGTCTGGGCACTGTTGTTGCATGTGCCTGTACACATAAAAAGAAGTCAGACGAATCTGCCAATTTTGGCAGGCTGAAGGTAGCGTTTTCTCTCCTTTGATAATTGATGTCAGGGAAAGAATAATGGGACCCGATTTATTTCCCTCTAGAAATAATCTATTGCCAAAGGAGTTGGGCAGTGGCTTTTACCCTCTCCCCAATGAAAACACATGCATATCAAGTGGAGCATATGGGGGAGTGAGGAAGATCGCTGTCGGGAAAACAAACATTCAGCTGATAACTATAAAAAGTTCATCGGCAGCTTCACCTAGTGTTAACTAAACTAGGTGAGATCTACTCTCAATCTGATGTCTTCATTGGATCTGTTAACAATTGTCAGGTAGATATTTTATGTCTGTGTCCAGCCTTAATTGTCACTAGAATGGTTTTGACCCTGTCAACAATTTCTAGTAATACTATGGCATTCCTAGTGCCATTCATGTAAAATAGTATCAGAATCAGCCAACAGGAATCACAAGAGGCTTCCCAGCCACTGTTGTGGTGAACGGATGATAATGAAGCTTATTCTTGTTACTTTTTGGCATGTCTTCATTTTTTTCAGCTTTCTATAATTCCTGGAAAAAGGAAAACATATTTCCCTTTTCCTTCTACTGGGATCGAAACAAACACTCATATAAAGTCTCCAATCTACCCATGGATACATTAAATCAAAAGTGCTTCTATTGGCCTCGAAATATTTTTTTTTATCTCTAGTCTCTCATTTTTTTTTTTCTTACTCCAAAATTTGCTGGAATTGATTCACCAAAATTTCAGACTCAGATGCAACTCTTTGGGTTAAATTTCATTCACATATAATTGATTTGCTCACCTCTACATTACACCCCATAGACAGGTATGCAAATCACAAAGAAAAAAAGAATGAAAAGAAAAAGAAAAGCCTTTGGTGCCATGATCCCAGAATTGTAAAGAAAAGATGTAAGGCAGTTATCCTACAAGTCAGAGCTCGATCTTTTAAACAGACTTTGAGACATAATTTAGGAATATAGGTAAGTCAGTACCTCATCTGCAGACAGCTGTTTCGGAGTGGTTTCCCCTCATCAGTGCAAAGCAGAAAGAACTGACTTAGGCCTTGTTCACACATCAGTTTTTTCATCAGTTATTCCCATCAGTTATTGTGAGCCAAAACCAGTTGCGGGTCAAAAACACAAAATAGGTGCAGATCTTTTCATTATACCTTATCAATGTGTAGCCTCCGCTCCTGGTTTTGGCTCACAAAAACTGATGGAAATAACTGATTAAATAACTGATGTGTGAACAAGGCCTTAATGGGGTGAGAGGCCTTCTTCAGGAGCTGGGGGTTACTATTTCTCCTTGTCACTGTAGCGGTCTAACACTGAGGACAATGAATGGTTGCAGCAGTCATGTGCCATGTACAGATACTCCACCGTTGCAGTTTATAAGCAAGCAGCAAGAGGCCACAACCAGCGCTGCAGAGAATGGTGCAGGAGAAATGGGTGGGTATAAGGTGATTTTTTTTTATTTGACGCTATCGCAAAGCTTGATCTAATAAATATTGTTATTTTGTGGTTGCATTGTAACTTTAGTTTTACTAAGACTGGGGCTACACATCAACTAAAAACCTTATGCAGCCAGATATCAATCTGTAACAATGCAACCTCACAATATAATGTAAATGATTATTTTTTTTATGTAAATGTTTTTTTTGTTGCAATTCTGGGGTCATGATTAGTTGCGAGTCATGCTGCAACCCAATTCAGCACTACACTGCCACACAGTGATCTTTGGTCATGCTATGCTTGACAGGGCCAAAGCCGCTGTGTAACCCCAGCCTAAATGTTCCCAACCCTTAAAAGTGAAATTTGTATGTGTTTATGTCTGTTTATTATATCTGATAATGTTTCACTAAATCGCAGTCCCAGTGATACCAGATTAAAGGAATTTTACTATTGCATATCTCCCAAAGCACAAAATCCCAAGGGGTAGAGTTTTGCTTTTCTTTAAGGTTTAAAGAGAGACCCCTGGACCCCAGCGCTGTAGGAAAGGAAAGATGACACCTATGCCCAATGCTAGAGGCAGTAGTGTACATAGAGAAGTAAGGGCCCCATAGCAAGGATCAAACCAGGCCTCCCACACAGGACCGAAGAGTTTCTGCATAAACCGTTTTCAATGACCCTTGGGCCATTTTTCCACTGCCTCATTTGCTAAAAGTTGTTCCTTTAGAGGGTAGAGTCCTGACCAAGTTTTCACCTCCAGTAGAAGAGGAGATAATCCTAACTACGATTGGGCCCCTTCTTGCCCTGGGCCCCATAGCAGTCGCCTGGTCTGCCGCTATGGTAGTTACGACCCTGGCTGGAGAGAGAATATCTTTGGAATTAATTTTTAATATTTTTCTGGAAGAATGCCATTGAAAAACCAATCAGAGTACTTCTAATCCATCCATGTGTATTGGAGATATCTGATTTTAGACACGTCTAAATTATTATATAATGGAAATTAAACTCTGACACTTGCTATGGAGGCCATTACTGTAAAACGTACAGCTGTGGCTGTAATATATAAATATAATAAAAGAGATAGTAACTTTCACACATAGTAGACATATATACAATATTTCATTGTCCAGTGCTGTCTGTGAATACTAAAAACACATATCTACTGTGTGACGTGCTCTGTTGTCTCAGACAGTAGACTACACAACGAGAAGGAAACAGGACCTGTCTCAGGCCAGAGGTCAAGTTGTGTTAACTGTGTCATGGATGGAAACACCTGTCCAAACCCTATACTCTTTTAGGGGCATATGGTATGAAAAGAACGACAATGCATAGACCACATGACGCCATTTATGTACCTTATGAAGCCATCATTACAGTCTGTAGAGTCTAATTGATTCATTAATGGGAAAGCCCCCGATAATGTGGGATGTATCACTGTAGGAGTAGTTAAATTCACAATCTCGATGACAACTCATACAGAGGCTGTAAAGGTAGCTGTATAGTATCTTTCCCGGATACAGATAAAATTATATTCAGCATTTTTTTTAGCTGAAAGATGAGGATAAACCAAGGACTACTTGGTAATATTTCTAGGACTGTTTCTGTGAAAAACCACATTGCAGTACTGCATGTAACTATCTATTATCTGTTATCTTTAGCAGAATTACTACTTCCAAGCATGTGACCCAATTTTTTTTATCACATTTGCTATCTAACATGCCACATCCTTATATGCAACCAGTAGTAATATCGCACGTTGATTAAGTGACTGATCTACATCTCGAGGGTGTAACTTCACCTTAACCATTTCACTTTGTTGGCATGATATTTCACAAAGATTGGAACAATATATACTCATAGTCTGCATGTATCCACAAGTGGGCTTATATGATTTCTCTTTGAAAGGTATGATTTTTATGCATCAAGAACATACAGAGGATAAAATTTAGCAAAAAACGAATCTGAATATCTTCAGTTTTCCATTTCCAGACTCCTATATGTTGTCATTGGGTCATTTATCTACAAACTTTTACTCATTTATCACAGGCCTTAAAGTCTAACTTCCTGGAGGATTCAGCCTGCAGTCTAATTATATCACGTAAAATATGCTCCTTCCAGACTCTTCTCCATTGCTCTTTTATATGTTCCTGGATCATCAAACCTAAAACTCAAAGGAGTATTCCAGTAATAGCAAATTATCCACTGGATTGGGGATAACTGCTAGATCATGGGGGTCCGACCACTTGGCTCATCTTTCTGCAGCAGTCCCTTAGATAGTGAAAGCAGAGGCAACGTGCTGATCCATTCAAGTGGGGGAAATAGGGTCCTCCATTATTGGAATCCCAGTGGTTGGAACCCCATCGATCTGGTGGATATCACCTATGCAGTGATTAGGGGATACCTTGCAGTTACTCATCCCTTTAATTGTCATATATATAAAATATTTTAACTGTAAATTAATAAAATATACCTATATGACCATTTTCTTTTTTAACTGCTGTCAGTCCAGATGTTTTATACCTTTTTCCTGTTGTTGTAGAGTTTATATGTCAGGCAATTTCTATAGAATATGATTCACACCAATGCTACAGTGATGTACAAACTATAAACCCCCATAAGAAGAATTGCAAAGCATAAACAAAAAACCTGTTATTCGATAGGCGCCTTATATACATTTACATTCTGAGACTCATATGCGTAGGCAAACTGATATCGAGCCAGTATAAGAAAAGTTTAGAGAAGATTGGTGACATGTAAAAATGATGAGCATGGTTTTTGTAGAGCCCTGGTACCATTCACTTACCAGCTGTGTGCAGAGTACTCCTGGGCGATGGAGAGTCTGAATCTTCTTCGCCAAAAATCAGGCGAAAATCTAGCTCCCCATCTTGGCAAATAGCTGTCCCCATTTGGAAAGGTGCTGAGAGTTAGGATATAAGAAGAAATAGGACTCAGAAACTAAAGTAAAATGAATGATATAGACTTAGGATTTATAAGAAAAAGCTTCAGAAACAAAGGTAAATTGAGTAAAATGCAAAGAGCAGTAACAATAGAAAGTAAAGTGGAGAAGTGAGGACCAAAGTGTAAAAAATTGTATGCAGTCCAACCAAAGCTAGAGACAAGAGCTAACAGTGGAAAGCAGGGAACATGTGAGAGGACAGATACAAAATGAGAGGAATGAAGCACGTTACTGTATATACAGGAGGAATATATAAATACAGAAAGGCAGACAGAGGGGGGGATTCCTCCTGCAGATCCCAGTATCCCCAGCTCCCCTCCTGCTGTCGTCCTCCCCACTGCTCTGCCTTCAGCATTCCTCACTCCCAGATTTTTCCCTCTGTTTTTTTAATGGGAAACTTATTATAGATTTTTTTTGTTCCAGGGCAGGGAAAACCCAAAAAGAAGAAAGGAACTTTTCCAGCGCCGCCTCTTGACATTTGCAATTGGCTGGAGCTTCTACTGACATCATTCCAATCTTCTTTTTTTTTCCTAGTCCTGGCCTCTGCTCTCTCTCCCTCTAAAAATACAGTATGTCACTGGAAGGGATGTTTGTTTTAAAAGATCCAGGCTTTTGACAGGATGTGCCTTGGTTGGCCAGGAAGGCTCCCACCTTCCTATATGATTGGATAGGCAGACTGTCAATTGGCTGGTGGGATGCTGAGGACACAGTCATGCCTCTTTATGTCCAAATTGTAGAAAGAACATTAAAGGACGAGTGCAGCTGCAGATGGGACAGCATGAGTATGCCAGCTGCTAACCAGCTTCACTCGTGATCTTCTCCTATAGAGGTTTCCAGTATAAGCAGGAATGTTTCTTGTAAAAAGTTACTTAACTTTTCTTTTACTATATCTTTAACCTTGTCAGGAGACAACTCCAGTGAGCACGGAGTTCCTCCTCTTTTGTTTTTCTCCCTCTGCTCCAGTCCTCCTCCTGCCTCTGTCTCTCGCCTGCAGTCTACATGCTGATGTGTCCAGTCACTGGAAGCAGAGAGGCCTGGATGTTATTACTGTAATGAATCTTTGGCTCGTTCCTATCAAATCTGATTGGTTCTCATGTATGTAAACAAGGAAAAGAGCAAGAGACATCTGCTAAGTTCAACAACTTCGACAAAGTTATGGAAAAGTAACGTCTGATGATAACTGGGAATCGAATGAATGTAATACACAAAAACATTCATGATTGTAAAAGCACGGAGGCTGTATTCTTGGTGTTTGTCTCTTAGGCATACTTTTCTTAGTTGGAGTACGTGTTTTTTTTTACGTTAACATTCAAAGTTGCTTGCAAAATTCTGCTGCTGGTCCTTGATAGCAGACTGCAGCTTCTGTCAACTTTCTCGTCAGACGTAGCGAGTTTGTTAGGATCCAGTTGAGGTTTAGCTGTCCTAATGATACTTTCCCTTATAAAAATGCAACGCTAAATGATAATGCTGTTTACTGATGGTGAGAAGAATGACGTGTAACCGGTCACCCTCTGACTTGTTCAGACAGTATTGTGGTACTAGTTTGCTTATATGTGAGCAAAAATGTTAATGGCAAGTATCAGAGGCATTGCTGGAGCTAGATGACCCAATAATCATTCTTATAATTGTATCTAGGTAATAATTCATTGTGTGGTTGAGCCATTTCACAGATCTGCCAGTCACTTTCAGGAGGTCGAAGAGGTGATGTACAGTACAATCACCAGTTGATTCCATACAATACTTGTAATCAGGGGCAGGCTTGGCATTTCTGGGGCCCCAAGCAAAGTTATGTCTGGGGGCCCTAATCAGGACTGCCAGCCAGGCAACAATTTTCAGGGCAGCAGTTCCCTGTCTGTCCACAATTGTATCTATGTCCTTGGGAAGCAGATACAGTTGAAAGGTGTGACCAGGGATGATTCTGCCTCTTCTGCTGTTTGAGGGGAAAATTGAAATGGCTCCCCCAACCCTTGGGGCTGGATCAAGTGTGTCATAGGCTTGGGGTTATTTACCAAACTTGGGCCCCTTTGTACCCCCACTGTACTACCCCAGTAGTGCTGCCTGTATTATTATAATGTGTCCCAGCATTGCACCTTTATTCATAATACCCCCTCTGTACTGCCCCAGTATTATAATGTCCCCCAGCAGTTCCCACTGTAATATTATGTCTCCTAGCAGTACCACCTATATTATTATGTCCCCCCGCAGTTGACAATGTTCCCCAGCAGTGACCCTGTGGTGTTATAGTATCCCTAGCAGTTCCCCCTGTATTATTATAATGCCCCCAGCATTTCCCACTGTAATATTATGTCCCCCAGCAGAACCCCCAGTGGTTACCCCTCTATTATTATGTCCTCCAGCTTTTCCCACTGTATTATTGTGTCCCCCAGCAGTTCCCCTTGTAATATATGTTCCCTAGCAGTGCCCCCTTTGTAACAGCGGCGGCTGTGCGCCGCTGTTCTCCTGCTTACCGATGCGGTCCTGGGCACTGTGTTCATTGGTGATCTGCTACCTGTGCCTCCCCATTTACCGCTGCAGTCCTGGGCTCTGTCCTTGCAGGTACTGTTTGTTCTGGGATCCACTCCATAGTTTCCCTTCAGCCCTGGCCAAAGAATGCTTGCTGCTTCTTCCTTAAGGGTCGGCGCGTGTAAATTCCTGTGCTTTATGGGTTAGATCATGTGACCTTGCTGACCAATCCTAGCCCTCCTGCATGTATATAAGTGGCTCAGCCCCCTTCCCAGATGCCTCAGTGTTAAGGTCCTTGTATCATGCAAAGGTTGCTGATTTATCTGCTTGTGTTTCTGTGTATCCAACCCGTGCTTGTGTTCCTGGACTCCGCTACCTGTTTGACCCCTGCCTGGTTGCCTTGACTCTCTTGTTGCCGACCCGGACTGCCTGACCTGTACCTATGCCGCCTGTCCTGACTTATTGCTTGTTTGATGTTGCCTCTGCCTCTTCCTTCGGTCCTGCGCTGTTGCTCCTGGATACAACTTGGCCTGCTACTACAGCTGTACAGTGGGGAAAAAAGTATTTAGTCAGCCACCAATTGTGCAAGTTCTCCCACTTAAAAAGATGAGAGAGGCCTGCAATTGACATCATAGGTAGACCTCAACTATGAGAGACAAAATGAGAAAACAAATCCAGAAAATAACATTGTCTGATTTTTAAAGAATTTATTTGCAAATTATGGTGGAGAATAAGTATTTGGTCAATAGCAAAAGTTCATCCCAATACTTTGTTATATATCCTTTGTTGGCAATGACAGAGGTCAAACTTTTTCTGTAAGTCTTCACAAGGTTGGCACACACTGTTGCTAGTATGTTGGCCCATTCCTCCATGCAAATCTCCTCTCGAGCAGTAATGTTTTGGGGCTGTCGCTGGGCAACATGG
Organism: Rhinella marina; assembly: GCA_900303285.1. Taxonomy (NCBI): domain Eukaryota; kingdom Metazoa; phylum Chordata; class Amphibia; order Anura; family Bufonidae; genus Rhinella; species Rhinella marina. The sequence continues at coordinate 12,163 of ONZH01002168.1, read as the reverse complement.
ACTTTCAACTCCCTCCAAAGGTTTTAGGTTATGGGGTTGAGATCTGGAGACTGGCTAGGCCACACCAGGACCTTGAAATGCTTCTTACAAAGCCACTCCTTTGTTGCCCTGGCAGTTCGCTTGGGATCATTGTCATGCTGAAAGATCCAGCCATGTTTCATCTTCAAAGCCCTTGCTGATGGAAGGAGGTTTGCACTCAAAATCTCACGATACATGGCCCCATTCATTCTTTCATGCACACGGATCAGTCGTCCTGGTCCCTTTGCAGAGAAACAGCCCCAAAGCATGATGTTGCCACCCCCATGCTTCACAGTAGGTATGGTGTTCTTTGGATGCAACTTAGCATTCACTCTCCTCCAAACATGACGAGTTGTGTTTATACCAAACAGTTCTACTTTGGTTTCATCTGACCATATGACATTCTCCTAATATTCTTCTGGAACATCCAAATGCTCTCTAGCAAACTTCAGACGGGCCCGGATATATACTGGCTTAAGCAGGGGGACACGTCTGGCACTGCAGGATCTGAGTCCATGGTGGCGTACTGTGTTACTGACTTTGTTACGTTGGTCCCAGCTTTCTGCAGGTCACTCACTAGGTCCCCCCGGGTGGTTCTGGGATTTTTGATCACAGTTCTTGTGATCATTTTGATCCCACGAGGTGCGATCTTGCGTGGAACCCCTGATCGAGAGAGATTATCAGTGGTCTTGTATGTCTTCCATTTTCTAATTATTGCTCCCACAGTTGATTTCTTCCCACCAAGCTGCTTGCGTATTGCAGATTCAGTCTTCCCAGCCTGGTACAGGTCTACAATTTTGTTTCTGGCGTCCTTCGACAGCTCTTTGGTCTTCACCATAGTGGAGTTTGGAGTGTGACTGTTTGAGGTTGTGGACAGGTGTCTTTTATACTGATAAGTTCAAACAGGTGCCATTACTACAGATAATAAGTGGAGGACAGAGGAGCCTCTTAAAGAAGAAGTTAGAGGTCTGTGAGAGCTAGAAATCTTTCTTGTTGAAGGTGACCAAATACTTATTTTCCACCATAATTTGCAAATAAATTCTTTAAAAATCAGACAATGTGATTTTCTGGATTTGTTTTCTCATTTTGTCTCTCATAGTTGAGGTCTACCTATGATTTCAATCACAGGCTTCTCTCATTTTTTTAAGTGGGAGACCTTGCACAATTGGTGGCTGACTAAATAATTTTTTTTTCCCCACTGTACCTCTGGTAACTTGCTCAGGTACCTCCTGGTCAGCCTGGACCAGCTGCCTCGTGTGCCATTCCTCCTCAAGAGATAGCGACAGGGTTGCCAACCGTCTGTAGATTCACGGACAGTCCGTAAAATCAGGGTGTTTTTTTTCTGCCGTCCGTAGCGTCCGGCAGAAAAAAAGCCTGTCCATGAATCTACTACAGTATTCACGGCACATTTGCCGTGAATACTGTGGATCCATGCAGGCTCCGCCTGCGATGTACAGTAGGCCGCAGGCAGGTCAGCCTGCAGCCTAATGTTACATTACCTCTGTCCTGGGCCCGGCGCAGGCATCTCGCTCTGTAATGACGTCACCACGAACGTACAGACGTGATGACATCATCATGCGGCGCGCCGCCCGCGCCAGGACAGAGTTACAGTGTGGCATTGAGAACTGTCTTAAGGAATCAGGTAAGTATATCATTTTTGTTTTTATTTCACTGCTGGGGCACTATATGGGGGCTATCTGTACTAAAGGGGGCTATCTAATGTCTGGGGGCACTATGGGGACTACCTGAACTACAGGCTATCTAATCTACTTAGGGCACTATCTGGAGTAAAGTGGGCTATCTAACTTCTGGAGGCACTATGGGGGCTATCTGTACTAAAGGGGGCTATCTAAACTACTGGGGGCACTCAGTGAGGCTATCTAAACTACTGGGTCACTACATGGGGCTATCTAATCTACTTAGGGCACTATCTGAAATAAAGTGGGCTATCTAACATCTGGAGGCACTATGGGGGCTATCTGTAGTAAAGGGGGCTATCTAAACTACTGGGGGCACTCAATGGGGCTATCTAAACTACTGGGTCACTACATGGGGCTATCTAATCTACTTAGGGCACTATCTGAAGTAAAGTGGGCTATCTAACTTCTGGAGGCACTATGGGGGCTATCTGTACTAAAGGGGGCTATCTAAACTACTGGGGGCACTCAGTGAGGCTATCTAAACTACTGGGTCACTACATGGGGCTATCTAATCTACTTAGGGCACTATCTGAAGTAATGTGGGCTATCTAACTTCTGGAGGCACTATGGGGGCTAAATGAACTACAGGGAGCTGTCTAAACTACCGTGGCACTACACGGATTATCTGATCTACAGGGGGCTATCTAAACTACTGGGGCACTACATGGAGCTATCTAAACTACTGGGGGTAGTATAGGAGGCTACCTAAACTACTGGAGGCACTAGAGGGAACCGTTTAAGCTACTGGGGGCACTATAAGAGGTATTATAATTACTAGGACCATTACAGCGGTTCCTTATTATTTCTGGTTGCACTACTAGAGGCACTATGGGAAAAATGATTTCTATTATGGGGAATTATTACTACTACCAGGGGTACTATTGCGGGTGTTACTATTATTAGTACAATATAGAGGGCACTACTGCTAAAAGGGCTACTCGTGGAGCATTATCACTATTAGGGCACTATTACTAATGAGGGCACACTGGGAGAGAATTATTAATATCAGTGGGACTGTAACTATATGGGGTCCTACATATATGGCACTGTTATATCTACAGTATAGTATTTGGGGACATTGGGGAGCACAGTGGGCACAGTATTTTAGGTAGTAGCAGGATAACAGAAAAGTGGGTAATCTAAGGTGTCTTTGTGGCAAACTCTGCAGAGAGAAGATGTGGCTGAAAGAACTCATCATGGCGGTGTGGGCCAAATAGAGAAGATGAGAAAAGAGAACATCTACATCAGGGAGACATCACTGGATTTAAGAGGTATGTGGTGATGTGTCATCTTGTATGTTTGGTATTGGTGAATGTAATGTCCATCCAAATATGTGTCCTTGATTGGTTGGGTCTGCCCTCCAGTCAACCTCCAGCATATCCCGCACCCTGTCAGGTCACAGAGCATAAGCCCAGTGGCATAGGACCAAGAGGAGAGAGGACTAATACACTAGGTTTTACTAGGAGATGCAAGATGTGTTCGCCGTCACAACTAGAAATCGCATCACCTTTGCGCTGCTCTTACAGTGCTACAGAGGGGCTCTATGGCAGAAAATAAATGAATTTCTATAGGTGAGCTCAAAACACAAAAATACATAGATTATAGCCATGGAATGGGACTGATGTGCAAAAGCAGAATATCTAACATAAGAAGAGGGCTGTTGGACGTAATGATGGTGAAAATTCCAGCTATGTGGTAACTCATTGGAACTATTATAGAACCACCCAGTATATGGATGTATGCGCAACCACAATTTCAGTGTATATATGATCCACTTTGATGGAGTGGCAAATACTGTATAACAAGATAAAGTTATGGAGGGGGGGGAGGATGTGACGGAGGCCCAGATATGAGGAGGAGACTGTCCAAGATGTGGGGGCTTCAAAAGTTAAGCTGTTCATTCAACCCCTCTAGGGACACAGTTTTTAGCCTGAAAATCCAGCAGGCCTCATGTAGTATAATGCAGTCCCAATCGCTGCTCCGCTGTGAGGGATAGACAACTTCAATTCCCATGACTTTAAGCCGACTCTACGTGTTTGGCCACAGGGGTGACCCTTTTGTTATTGATGTCCCCTAAGTATGTTCCTATTCACCTCTGAAGTTCCCGGTTGGTTTTCCCAACATATTCCTTTCACATCTGCAAGTTATCTTATAAATTACTCCCATTGACTTATAATTAATTAAGTCTAAAATCCTATATTCTTTCCCTGTGACCTGGCTGGTGAATTTCTTCCCAGTTTGCATGAACTTAGAAGCCACACAACCCCTACACCTATAGTAGTCTGTGAACGGCCTGTCCAATCATGTTTTACTTTTAGAGTTTAAGGTGAATTGCCTGGGCACTGGTGAGTGTCAGGCTTCTCAGCCATGATGGCATATCGTAGGCAGGATTGCATTATTACGATCCATTGTAGAGCAATGCAGTGTTTAGTGGGACCCCAACCCCTCACCTACCTGGTGGTGGCAACCAGTCGTGCTGTAGCACAAGTTGCTGTCTGCCATTTTGAATGATTCTCAGACACCCATTTAACTATTGTCAGCAGATTCACTGTTGTTGCAGAAAGTATGGGAAGTTATGAAAAGAGATACTAGCAGGAAGGGATTTAGTGTGTAGCCACAACTAGACTGGAAACATGGAGCAGTTCCCAAGAATGGGGCCTTAAAAAAGGAAAACCAGTAGTGTAGTGTAAAGAGTGCTGAAACTGCAAAGAGACATGTTGTTGGTAGAGCAGTTACAATCCCTGTGAGAAGATATGGAATGGAAGGACAACTGTGAAGACAGTGGTCTGCAGTGTTTAAAACGGAATCATGGAATTTCTGTTGGAGGTTGAGAGGACTGTGCATAAATGTCACAGCAGGAAAATGTTTGTGTGTGATGTTGCTGCTTTGTAGATGTGTGCGTGGTGTATATCTGTTGTGCCATTCTCGAAGGTATTGTGCCCTGTAATGTCTGTGTACCTTGATGTCTGGACGTTATAGATTCATGGACATGGTTTTAAAAGATCACAGTAGGAATGTTAGTTTTCTGACTGTGAGATAACAATAGGAGGAGAGCCTGAGGCGGACGTAGACAGGTGCATTTTGGTGTGCCCACTGATAGTAGAGGTGGCAAGGAGAAATACATGCAAGAGAGTTTTTTGGCAGCAATGGTATGAGGTATGGTTAGAGCCTTTGAGGTTACTGGAAAACCTGTTGATGGCATATGTAAATGTTCAGCCTGGGCTTGCCCATCATTAGAGTATTGGTGGGAGGGGGCTAAAGCAGCTTGTCCATCATGAGAGAGTAAATTGGCTAGTGGTTAGAGTGAGTGATTGTGTTCCTGAAGAAGTGCTGAGCAGAGGCATCTTGGAATTCTGCAGGGATCCCGAGAACCAAGGTGCCATAGTGATATAGCAAGGCTTATTACCAAAGTACAGATTGTGAGCTGGCAGTGGGAATAAGGGACACTGGATGGCATTTGAGTACCTTCAGCCCTAAGAAAGTAAAAATTGCCAAAGTGATTTCGGATTGAGAGTATCTTCAACCCTAGGGGGAGGTCAGCTCTGGGAGGTCTGCATAGGCTGAAACACGTTTTAACCATGTGGGGAACCCAAGTGGGTTGGCTTGTGAAAGACTTCATCCCTGAGGGAGGGTATAGTTAAAGAAGTTGTCCCACTTCAGCAAATGGTTTTTATCATGTAGAGAAAGTTAATACAAGGCACTTACTAATATATTGTGATTGTCCATATTCCCTCTTTTGCTGGGTTATTTCATTTTTTCATCGCATTATACACTACTCGTTTCCAGGGTCTATGACCACCCTGCAATCCAGCAGCAGTGGCCATGCTTGTTCACTAGAGGAAAAAGCACTGGCCTCTCTAGTGCTTGGCACCATGTAAGCGCGCATAGGCATGCATATGGAGTAGCTCCTGTCTCAGCCACCTCATAACTACACTGCAACGGTGGTTGTAACCCCTGGATACGAGCAATGTATTATACAATGGAAACATGAATCAAGCCAGCAAAGCAGGCAATATGTACAATCACAATACATTAGTAAGTACTTTGTATTAACTTTGTCTGCATGATAAATGCCATTTGCTGAAGTGAGACAACCCCTTTAGACCGGCTGCCCTGTGGCCTTGATAGTTCAGTCCTGGAACATTATTAAACTGAAGGGAGTTGTAGCAATTGACACTGGAGTAGGGTAACCATATATCCTTTTTCCTGGACCTAATAAAATGGCTCTGCCGTGATTTATGAATAAGAAGACATGTCTGGGATTTTCCAGTTCATGGTATGTTAGACATAGGTGTTGATAATATACAGCCTTATATAAATAATTTGATTACTTTTGCTTTGATATGACTTGCTAACAGGGCTGTGGAGTCGGTAAGCCAAAGCTCCGACTCCTCAATTTCCCCTCACCCCGACTCCGACTCCTACTCCCTCATACATGGAGCATGTTTAAGTGATAACTTTGCATAAACAAATTTGCATAAAATCAATAGTACAGATAAGTCATGACAAAAACAGTTTGTAATCTATCAGGCTTCTCTGGGTACAGCTCACTTAGGGCCTGATCAGAGGCGTAGCTAGAGGTTCAGCACATGGGGGGGCGAAACATACTTGAGTGGGCCCCCCACTTATTGGCTTCCCAAACGCACGTTTCCAACTTCACAGGCACATACTACTAGTTGTGGTTATAATACTGTATTAGCAAGATGACTATATAAACTGCTAGATCATCTATGCTGTTAAGTACAGTACAATAGACTTTCTACATACCCAACTCTAAATACTCTACCACATAATGCAGTAAAATATAGGATTAATAGGAGTAAAAAAGGGGACTCCTATGTTAAAGGAAACCTGTCCCCAGCTTTTACATCACTAAACTAACAGTCCCTTGCCGCCATCAGACCTCAGATCGGCTTAATGTGCCCCCATCAGACCTCAGATCAGCGTATTGTGCCCCCATTAGACCTCAGATCAGCAGAATGTGCCCCCATCAGACCTCAGATCAGCAGAATGTGCCCCCATCAGACCTCAGATCAACTGAATGTGCCCCCATCAGACCTCAGATCAGCAGAATGTGCCCCCATCAGACCTCAGATCAGCAGAATGTTCCCCCATCAGACCTCAGATCGGCTTAATCTGCCCCCATCAGACCTCAGATAGGCTTAATGTGCCCCCATCAGACCTCAGATCAGCGTATTGTGCCCCCATCAGACCTCAGATCGGCTTAATGTGCCCCCATCAGACCTTAAATCGGCTTAATGTGCCCCCATCAGACCTCAGATCGGCTTAATGTGCCCCCATCAGACCTCAGATCAGCAGAATGTTCCCCCATCAGACCTCAGATCAGCAGAATGTGCCCCCATCAGACCTCAGATCAGCAGAATGTGCCCCCATCAGACTCCATAATGTAAGCGCTCACTTGTATTCGCCTGATTGTACTAAGGCCATCCCTGCTGGGCCCCCAATATACAAGGTGAAATGGTGCTATTCTCAGGTAGGAGAAAAACGCCCTCTGTTTTAAAACCAAGGTATATTTAGTCCCTAAACCCTGGAAGGGTGGTTAAGTGTACAACACCAAATCTGTATAGGCGGAAACACCCATCCTGTGTTGCACCATGTCACCAAGGTGTAAAAGGGCGAGAGGAGGTACCGGACCACAACTGAGATCCAGATAGACTGGTCTATTGTGTGCAACCGAGATACAGGTGAATTGGTCAATTGTATATAATGACCCACAATATCACCGATCTCTCACTTCAGGTCCAGGTACCTAACACATTCAGCTCAATTACTACCACTAAGCGCCGTTTGGATGGCCAGCGTTTCTACATAGTTCTAATCTTTCCAGTCTGTAACTCATTTCCCTATAAATCGCTCAACACGTTTCACCACATTATGGGCTCATCAGAAGCACTAGGAACATATAGACAGACAAACACATGACAGACGCCGTCCACTTTGTATAATGAAGCGGCGGCACCGGCGCTAGGATGGCCGTAATACGGCCGCTTACCTGCGCTGTACAAATACACAAGGCTCCTCCCATTGCGGGGCCGGGCTTCCATCAGACTGGCCACAGAGGGGAGAGAGGTGGAGAAAAACCTCACAACTCCTCCCCCTGACCAACCTCCTCCTCCAAATATGGATTCCCAGTGTAAACACATAAAATATAACTCAGGGATCGTAACCGCGGTATTATAAGCCATGTACCGGCTCGCACGCAAAAATGCAGGACAATACAGAGTGATGAGTGAGGCGCTGCGGCTGCAGTATGTCTCATATGAAAAATCAACCAAATGGCTGATATCAATTGCCATCACAACATAAGGAATTAAAGAAGTTGGAAACCTGTATGGATCGTTGTTCCAAGTGTAGTTTTGTGGATGACATGAGCTCACTTAGATGATTATATGATACTTAAGTTGTAGCTGAAGTAACTACATAATCCTTGAAGAGTAGCTATAAATGAGTTTGAGCACCCTCAAAAGGAAGTTAAATGCAAGAATCCAGCATATTAAAAGGTGGCATACATGAACATGAAATGGTCATATCCAATGGTAACCTAGGACATGAACCTGACAGAACAGTGCTGCAATCAGTAAAGGGGTAATTCATTCCGGTACCTCCTCAATTCCGGTACCTCCTCTCGCTCTTTTACACCTTGGTGACATGGTGCAACACAGGATGGGTGTTTCCGCCTATACAGATTTGGTGTTGTACGCTTAACCACCCTTCCAGGGTTTAGGGACTAAATACGCCTTGGTTTTAAAACAAAGGGGGCGTTTTTCTCCTACCTGAGAACAATAGCACAATTTCACCTTGTATATTGGTCCACGGTGACAGCAAGGCAGATTGCCTAGTGACTCAGTGACTTTTTAGCTCATGGGCTCACCTGAATTGAGCTGGACACCGTGGATACGAACAATTCATTTAAACAGGGGCGGACACAGACAGCAGAAGGCCCCTGTGCAAGGAATGTGTCTGGGCCCCCCCCTGCCTTTCCCAAACCAAATTCTCAACCTAACCTAAGGTGTCCTAACATTACATACAGTAATACAAAACACACAGGGTAAGACTACTTTCACACATGCAGCACTACGCTCCGGCCACCTGATTTGGCAGAGAATGCAAGAAATTGGCCGGACACAAACTCAGGCATGCAGCAGTTTGTTTCCCCGCTGATTCTCAGCATTTTTGCCAGATTGTGGCCAGATCTCTGCCTGACCCCATTATAGTTAATGGGGCCGGCGGGCATTCTGCATCCAGCAGTGCCGGATCCAGTGAATTCCAGAAGGCTGTTCTCTGCTGGACCAGCCTGCCAGAATCACTAACTCAAATGTGAAAGTAGCCTAATACAGCAACACATACCTCTTACATCCAGTGACGTCTTCTTAGATTTAGATGTTCTCTTTCCTCATCTTCTCCTTTCAGACCAGACCGCCATGATGATTTCTTCCAGCCATCTCTTCTCTCTGTGGAGTTTGACAAATAGACATCTTAGTTTCCTACTTTTCCATCATTCTCCCACCTTTTTGAACTCCCCATCCTGCCACCCCCAATACTGTGCCCGCTGTGCTCCCCAAAACTATACTGCAGAAACAGTCCCCCTCAAATACTATCGCCTTTAGTAATTAAAATAACTGCACCCAGGAAATAGTGTCCCTGACACTAAATTATAAACAAAATGTTCCCCAAAAATAACTGTGCTAAGCTGATACTGTGCCCCCCACCATAATAGTGCTCCCCAAAGTCCCACCAATAGAAATAATTAGTGCCCCCGGCCAGCCAATGTCCCCATAGTGCCCTTATAATGTGTGCCAATGCCCCCTACTATGTGCCCAAAAACCCCTCTTAGTGCCCCTATACAATAGTGCTCCTCTCCCCCCTTCTCCATAGTGCCCCCCATGTCTGCCAGTATATAAGATAGGGCCCCCATAGTGGTCCTCCTCCTCCTCCAGAGTGCCCCCCATAGTGCTCCTCCTCCTCCATAGTGCCCCCCATGTGAGCCAGTATATATGATAGGGCCCCAATAGTGCCAGTATATATATATATATATATATATATATATATATATATATATATATATAGGGCCCCCCATAGTGCTCCTCCTAGATAGTGCCCCCATAGTGCTCCTCCTCCATAGTGCCACCATTGTGCCCCCATAGTGCTCCTCCTCCATAGTGGCCCCCATAGTGTTCCTCCTCCATAGTTCCCCCATTGTGCTCCCCCTCCATAGTGCCCCCATTGTGCTCCTCCTCCATAGTGCCCTCATAGTGCCCCTCCTCCATAGTGCCCCTCCTCCATAGTGGCCCCCATAGTGTTCCTCCTCCATAGTGCCCCCATTGTGCTCCCCCTCCATAGTGCCCCCATAGTGCTCCTCCTCCATAGTGGCCCCCATAGTGTTCCTCCTCCATAGTGCCCCCATTGTGCTCCTCCTCCATAGTGCCCTCATAGTGCTCCTCCTCCATAGTGCCCTCCATAGTGGCCCCCATAGTGCTCCTCCCCATAGTGCCCCCACTGTGTGCCAGCTTAAATGAAAAAGATTAACACTTATACTTACCTCCTTGCCTCTGTCAGCGACACGATGCAGGCCTCTTCCAGCCTGTGTCCCGCGCTGTACGGCTCAGGCGGCGCAATGACGTCATTGCGCCGCCTGTGCCGGCCTCTGATAGGCTACAGGCCTAGTGCCTGCAGCCTATCAGAGGAACGGGGAAGGGAGACGCCTCTCCCTCCCTTGCCCCGCATTATCCATCTGTATCGCTGTCCTAAGGACTGCGATACAGATGAAAATAGAGATGAGCGCTTCCAAAATGGAAGCGCTCATCTCTCCCTGCCGCCGGTAAGAAAGGGCCCCCCTCCGGCCCTGGGCCCCTGTGCAGCCGAACCGGCTGCACAGGCGGTATGTCCGCCCCTGCATTTAAAGGGAACCTGTCATCTCCGAAACACCCCCTGAACTAGAGTAAGCGTTGTATAGTGTAAGTGATGCTGAATCCGAACATGTAATTTTTATCTTCGTACTCACTTGCATTCTGACGCTGTGCTCCCACAAATCAGCAGTAAAATGCACTCACTGGACTCCAGTGCTCACTCACATAATGGAGAGGACTCAAAGAAGAGTCCAGTGAGTGCATTTTACTGCAAGTTTGTGGGAGCACAGCGTCAGAATGGAAGCGAGTATGAAGATAAAACTTACATATTCGGATTCAGCATCACTTACACTATACACTGCTTACTCTAGTTCAGGGGGTGTTTCGGTGATGACAGGTTCCCTTTAAAGCCTAAAAGACCTGTATGCTCAGGTGTTCCTCTTCGGTTTTATAAAATAAAATTAATAAATGTTATGTTTTAAACATATGTTAGGCAGTGATTAGTTTGAAATAGTAAAAAGGTGATCTGCACTCAATACACTGGAAAGTGTGAAGTTTTATTATGGAAAAAGGGGAAAAAAATAATATACAATGAGCAGCAATGAGAAAATTAAAAAGCAATATTTAAAAATAAAAACGCTAATGCGTACTAATTTATAAAATGCGTACGCATTAGTGTACATACTAAAATATGCGTATGAATTAGTGTGCAGATTTGAAAAAGCGCACGCAAATTCCACCCGAGCATGCTTGGCCGAGCATGCTCGCTCATCTCTAGTCCGGACCCATATCTTTATTCTAGATTCTGCACCTTCTACATTTGTTTGGGAAACGAGGCTGCCATTGACCCTAACGGATTGGAATCAAGTGAGGACACCTCTAATTGAATTCTCCTGGGATACACGATCCTGCATACCAAACGGTGATTCAGAGACAGCGATCGTAATCTCCGATCACGTGACTTCCAACATCCGGGGACCTGCCGCATGGAGATGAACGCTGAACTAGCGTGGTAGCGAACTTGTGGCAAGTTTCTTGCCAAAGAATTACAGCACAAGTTCTCCTCTGCATCGGAGAGATTTTAACGACACATACAGCCCTTCCGGGAGCGGTAAGAGCCTATACAGGCAATTTGAATACCAGACTTGTACATACGGAAATTCCAAACATAAGGTATTATTACTAATGTGGCTCTATATACATATATGAGAGACATTTAGGACCCACAGGCTCTTTATCTTTGATATATGCACTGTTTGCTGGAGCCTATATGAAAGACACATTCTAGGCCTCATTGGCCTCTAACTTTATTACACATACCCTTTGCTGGACTTAACCTTTAATCAACAACACTGGATTAAGTGAATCTCGATTTATGTCAACAATACTTGTAGGAACGTCTTATATATGAAATATTACCGTTGTAGGTCAATCATTTGGTCTTTTCTTTTCAGGTCCTTTTTATTATAGCTACATGTGTATACCTAATGCCTGCATGATGGATTTATGATCATTATTGGTAAGACTAGGATACATTCATTCTACCATCCTACTCTAACCATTATTTTTAACCACTGT
>ONZH01002166.1:0-41836 GCA_900303285.1 Rhinella marina | reverse complement strand
CACCATAATGTGATAAGTGAGTACAGGGCAGAAGCTCTGCAGAGGAGTGGTGGGGGAGAAGGATCTGTGAAGATCATGTCATATGAAGAGGCGGACCTCCTGTGCTATACATGGAGGAGAAGGAAGAGAAGAGGTGATGAGTTTAATATCTCTTCTATATGTTGTGTGAAATCTGGTATCCATGGAAATAATGGCAGTTGTAGTTCTTTCCTGCGCCCTTATATTGTCTGTCAGCCTGAACTTTCTGAGAATTGTAGTTTTCTCCTTATACCCACCTCCTCTCATATCCTCTGACAGCCTATGATAATAGCTAGAACATGCTGGGAGTTGTAGTTTTACCCTTCTATACCTCCACTATGTTATAAACTATGTTAAATATCCCATATTAACCACATGGATGTGTAGACAACCTGGAGATGTTAGAATGCCGAGGAGACTGTCCACATATTTCATGTGGCATGGAATGCCTTCCTAGACTTTTAGTCGTCTGCAATTGCTTATCTTCCAACCTGCAGATGCTACAGTAACTGTACGTGCAGCATAAAGTATGTTTACTCAGTTTACATGCAGTTGAAATATAATTTTTGGAGACTTGTTCAATTCAATTAAACAAGCATATAGGTGATCAGTACACCTGTACACACACTATAGTAACAATTTAACTGGGAGTGTTAAAGTGATATTAAGGGTCAGGCCTCAATCATCCATTTTCATGTCTTCGATTTCCACACATTTGGAATAATATATTTTTTGGGACTTTGGGTTCAATTAAATTAAACTAGCATATATATATACGTGATTGGTGCAACAATACAAAGGGTAGGGCAGCAATCTACCTGTGAGTGTTAAAGTGAAATTCAGCATGAGGCCTGGCCCTTGCCAGCATTCCTGGTTAACGTGTGTCCATTTATTTCTTCACACAGTTAAAATTTTATTTTTGGGACTAAATCAGTTTAATTAATTCAGCATATATCTGATCAAAACAATACACAGGCCAGCACACTAAAGTATCTGTGAGGGATACGAATTTAAGCCTAAATTCGTTCCCTATTATTTCTGTGTTCACAAACATGGTTCCAATCATTTTTTTTTTGTATTTGATTATATTTAAACTAGCAGCAGGACCGGTTTTAGACAAAGTGTGGCCCTGGGCAAAATTGAAAGCGGGGCCCAAACTCATGAAATATTGGACCAGAAGTCTGACAGGACTTTGTAGTCACAGACAGCGGTTGCAACCACCGCCGCTGATTGGGACACTGCTAATTTGGACCTCAGGTTCTTAATCTATACTCCAATGCCTACCCTACCACCCCCCCCCAATTAACAATGCAGACCACCTAAACAATGCTGTCTTTAATAGTTTAACTAGAGCCCTCTATGGTCCAGACAGCCTGCGGAAATTGAGGGGGCACAGGGCGCTAACAGTGGGGTCGCAGAACGTTCACAGTGGGGTCGCAGAACGTTCAGAACGTTCACAGCGGGGGCGCAGGACGCTCTCAGCGGGGGTGCACGGCGCTCACAGCGGGGGCGCAGGATGCTAACAGAGGGGGCAGGACGATCACAGAGGGGGCACAGGACGCTCACACAGGGGGCGCAGGGTGCTAACAGTGGGGGCACAGGACGCTCACCGTGGGGGCGCAGGAGGCTTACCGTGGGGGCGCAGGACGCTCACACAGGGGGTGCAGGACGCTCTCACATGGGGCGCAGGAGGCTCACACAGGGGGCGCAGGGCACTCACAGTGGGAGCGCAGGACGCTCACAGTGGGGGTGCAGGACGCTCACACAGGGGGCACAGGATTCACACAGGGGGCTCAGGAGGCTCACACAGGGGGCACAGGATTCACACAGGGGGCGCAGGACGCTCACTTGAGGGACAGGGCAGGGCTGTTACAATGAAGGTGTGGTGTGGACTTACCAGCCAGAGAGGGAACAGGCCTGATGCTTTCATTAGGGTCCTGGGAGCAGCCAGCAGTCCAGAAGCTGAGGTCAGAGCCAGCAGAAGGCCCAGTCATGAAGTCTGGTTTGGGCCTCCAGCGTGGAGCAGTGCAGGCAAAGGATGGGGGCGGAGCTATGTTACCTCCGCCCACAATGAACATTAATGTTTGTGGCGGCAGGATTCTGGAGGTTCCGTGAGAGGGGGAAACTGTGCTGGGTTGACAGCAGCAGAGCGCCGCAGCTTACTGCCAGTCAGGGAGCAGGGGGAGGAAACTGAACTTTCAGACAGCAGGGGGCCCCTTTTGGAGAGGGGGTCCTGGGCAGTTGCCCTGTTTGCCCCCCCCCCCCCAATGCTGGCCCTTACTAGCAGAATATATATATATGATTACTACGCCAATACATAGGGTAGTGCACAGCAATATTTGAGAGGCCCAAAAATGTCTGGATTATGGAAGGGTTCCAAATGAATGACCCAGAGCCAGAATGTGGGTTGTAGCAGCACCAGCTATCTGGCCATTGTTTCTTCTGACATCAACACTTGTGCATGTCGTATGGGCAGCATTCTGACTCTGTCAAGGTATCCTTTTTTTATTTTTTTATCCCATAACACTGTTTCTGTTTAACCCCTTCACGACCGCCATACGGCTATATACGTCCTATCTGCACATGCCCCGTGCAGATAGCACGTATATAGACGTGCAGGCGGCCCTTTAATCCCAGCGCTGATTAGCGCTGGGATTAAAGCTCCTGCTCCTGCAATCTAGCAGGAGCAGGTCGGGTCCCGGCTCACAGACAGAGCGGGGACCCTGAGGAGAAGACAGGAGCGGTTTATTACCGCTTCTGTCTTCTCCTAAGCCGGAGCAGAGACTTACCTGCTCAGCCGGCGCAGCAGGAATGAAGAGGCAGCGCCGCTTCCTGTGTTAGTCCCGGCGGTCACGTGACCGCCGGGTGTCTCGGGGCCAGAGCAGTGCTGCAGGATCAGCTCTGCCTGTGTGTAATGAGCCCCCAGGGGGCTGTTTTCCCCTGTAACTGGGGCTCCTGTGGATGCCCCAGTTACAGTGGAAACAGTGGGAAAAAAAAGTGTTAAAAAAAGAAAGAAAAAAAAAAGTCAGTCCTCCAGAGGTCTTTTAATGACCTCCTGGGGTACATATTAGTTGTCAAAAATAAATTAATATATAAGTAAAAAAAATAAATAAAAAACAAACAAAAAAGTGTAAAAAAAAAATTAAACACGCAGTCGCCAATGAAAACAGTCACCATAGTCGCCCCGTCAAATAAAATCTATACATGCTATATGTCAAAATGATCATCATCAAATAGGGAACCCATTGCAATAATTAATTTGTGCGTCAGTTTTAATATTTAAAAAAAAAAAATCTATAATTAAAAAAAAAATCCTTTTTTTTAATAAGAATTAGCGTTTTTTGTCTAAATTAAACCTAAAAAAATATAAAATATCTTTAAAAAAACCATTCTAATAATAAGTCCTAAGTGTCAAGTAAAAAAAATTGCAAAAATTATTTTTGTATTCAAACGAAAAAAAAAAAATTAGGGTCACTAAGCCACCATGTGCCCAAATCACAAAAAGTTGCCTGGACATTCAGGCCTTTTATAGGTCCGGTCATGAAAGGGTTAAACACCATCTGCCCCCAATAAGGGACAATTTTGGAAAGCATTTGAATATGAAAAAGTATAACACATGTGTCAGCACAGTGTTTTTAAGTACGCTGTATGTTAACGCTGTCAAATGTGCGTTCAGTCATAGCTGTGTATGTCAGTGTCACTCAGACATCATTTACTATTGCTGACATTGCGTTCAAAAGCTTGGGGAGGGGGAGGGCTCAGGAAAAAAAAATCATAAAAAAATGAAAAGAGATAACAAGATCTTCTAATAATTCTGAGTCATGGGAGTCTAGAGAGGGTTACATACCAACTTTCAGGGTAATTGGACCAACTTCAGATCAGTACCAAACCAAAAATTCAGCGATAAAGACCTGAAACGAATCTCGACAGGTTCGCTCATCTTTACTGTGTACAAAACATAACTTTTGTCAAAATGAATGAGGCATGGATCCAAGAGGATTTTCACCCACCTTCGGCTGAGACTGATAATGAGATCTGTCATTGCTAATGATGCCCCAACATGCCACTGCTGCTATATCCTGTGACGTCACAGTCCTATAAAAGCCTCATCTTGCGTGGTCTCCACCATTTCACTGTGAGCTGAGATTAGGGAGAGACGTGACAAATATGAATGCGCTAGGGACAGTATTGTTACAAACAGTTAAAAAAAGAATATTAGAGAAGGAAAGTACAGGGACAGCGCAGGGAGATCCTAGGCAGAGTTCTTTGAGACTGTAGAAGAGCATAGGAAGACTGCAGGGACAGTGCAGGCTGCGTGTAATCACCCTGTGCACCTTGTTCACGTGCTGCGCCATTCATGCTTAAACTGTTTTGTTATACATAGACTTACTGTGCGTTAGACTCAGTCTCAACAGGCGGTCTAATATATCTCTGCATTTATCTTGTTCACCTGCTGCAGCATTCATACGTTTCAGCATTCATCGTTTGCTCAGGCCCTTTGAGACGGCCACTTTATTTGATGGTCGATAGAACTGGGATGAATGATGTCATTCCACATCTTCACGTCACAGAGGGGATGATGACAAACCTGGAGACAGAAGACGTGGCACCTACATCTCATGGCGACCTGACCTCTGAGGAGGATGAGAAAGAGGAGGATGAGGACATAAACGCCGAGGAATTCTATACACAACTAGATGGTTTATCTGCCCAAGCGACAGGAGAGGAGCAGGAGGAGCTGGAGGAAGATGATGAAGACAGCGCAGATGACCTTGACAGACTGTGTCAGTATGCAGTGTAGATGGAGGCAGGGAGGCGCTCTGAGTCCCTTTGTGCAAATGGCCAGATGCATGCTTTCTTGTATGCTTAATAACAGCCACATTGTCAGGATTCAGCAGACGGATGACTACAGGCTATCCACATTGTTAAACCCTCGGTACTGGTCAAAAATGGGGGCATTTTTAGACTTTCTGAGAGGGATGCAAAAATGGACTACTATAGAGACATGCTGCATAGTCAGTTGGTCGCTGCCTATGAGCATCATCGCCCGTCCTTACGAAGGTCTGACCGGTGGAACCCACTAAGCTCATGTTCCACTACCATGACTGATGGAGGAAGGGGGCAGGAGCAGCACCAGCTCCATATGCAGCAACTTCAGTCTGGAGTCTCTGATGAACAGTTTTCTTATTATAAAAGGAAAATAACAACTCCACAGAGAAACATCAGCAAGTAAGGCAGGTTTTAATGAATTATATGGAGGGGTGCAATTTGTCTAATCTGCTTAAGGGAATCCTGTGAACAGTCAATCAGCAGAGATAGATCTGTAGGAAGGGAGGGGGGATAGCAACTTGAATACCAATGAAGAAGCAGGAGGTCTATCTCACATATTTACTGTCCAGTAGATGATTTAGAACAGAAAATTAATACCCACAATACACAAATCTTTTTTTTTTTTCATATTGTCCTATTTTTAATCATCACCTTTTGTTCACAATGTTCACAGACCATTTATTCCCAGGAATATGGAAAGGGGGTAAATATTTGTCACAATATTGTAGTACTTTGCATATAATGTTTTAAGTTTCAAGAATGATCTTCTTGGTATTCAACTAAGGCCTTAATAGCATAATGTACAATTTTGGAATAAAAATGTAACCAAGGACCCCAGCAGATGAGGCCAATATGGCGAATATCTCCACAGCCACCATGTTCTTGCCTCTGGTGCTCAGATAAGCCGGGATCATGGAGATCCAGACACTGCAGAACACCAGCATGCTGAAGGTGATCTACTTGGCCTCATTAAAACTGTCCGGTAATGTCCTCACCATGAAAGCCAGAACAAAGCTCACAGCTGCCAGGAGCCCCAGATAACCCAACATGGAGTAGAACCAGATATCTGAGCCTTCATTACACTGAATGATGATCTTCCCAGGATAAGAGTGATGGTCAAACTCTACATAAGGAGGAGACACCAGCAGCCAAGTAACACAAAGCAGAACTTGTATGAAGGAACATATTACAACTATATAATTAGAGACTTTGTGCGAGACCCACTTCACCCAGACACTGCATGGTTTGGTGGCTTTGAAGGCGATGCAGACCGTGATAGTCTTCCCCAGAACAGAAGAGACAACAGCAGAGAAGAAGATGTCAAATGATGTTTGTCTGAACAAGCAGGTGATGCCTACTGGACGACCAAGAAATAAGAAGACACAGAGGAAACTCAGCAAGATGGGGACCAGGAGGATGATGATCACAGTCCGGTTATTGGCCTTCACTAGAGGAGTGTCCCAGTAATAAATGAAGCTTCCTAATATGAATAATGTGATAACAGAAAATAATAAAGTCAGGACTGAAAATATTGGAACCAGAATATCCAACTTATAGGACAGGTCATATGCTTTGGGGACACATTTCACTTTCTTCTCATCAGGCCACTCATCTTCTGGACATTTATGGCAGATTTAAAAAATCAAACATATAGAGGAAATATCAGTAGGATGATCTGTACGATCTGTACATGCAGGCTTCAATTTCTACTCTGTGAAGATGTAGATAGGAGGATCATAATGCTATCTCTGGCCATCCCATAGAGAATGAATGGAGCCGAACAGTCCATGTTTGACCTCCTGGTCCATTCATTTCAGTGTCGTTGCAGTCAGACCTCCTCCAGTGTAAAGGTTATCATCTATCCTGTGGATAATGGAATACCCCATTAATCAACCCTTTTTTGCCCTTACAAATGAAATAATAGAATGGATCAATATGTTTTATCTTCATTTATTGAAAATAAAATGTATTTAAAATAAAAAAAATTACAGAAATTTTTACAAAATTAGAAATTTTCAAAATTTGAATTTATCTGCATACATCTCCAAGATGGATTGTAATACCTTAAAAAATAGTTACTAATTAACATTCCTTATACGTCTACTTTATGTTGGTATTATTTTGTAAATGTCATTTACTTTTTCTTGAATGCTAGAAGGCTTAGAATTTTAGAAACATTTTTTTTCAATTTTCAAGAAAATTTCAAAAACTGGCTTTTTTTAAAGACTAATTCAGTTTTGACGTTACTGTGAGGGGCCCTCAAATTATTCAAAACTGATTTTTTAGAATTTCATTTTCATGTAATATAGCAAGAGTTAACAGCAAAGCAAACCTCAAAAAGTTTACAGATGTAAACTGCTGTATAGGCACTGCAGGGCTAAGAAGGGAAGGAGCACTATATGTTTCAGATTTTGCTAGAATAGTTTTCGAGCGCCATGGACACTGAGGTACCATTACAGTGAAAGCCACAAAAAATCAGCCTATATTGGAAACTACACCCTTCAAGGAATTTATTAAAGGATATAGGAAGTGCTCATAGCGTATACTGTAGATATAGGAATCTCATAGCATTTAGAAACTGGCTGGGAAAATGAAAATTTTATTTTTTTACAATAAAATTGTGACCAAATTTTTTTTTCACAAGTGGTAGCAGGAGAAAATCACCCCAAAATTTGCTTCCCATTTTCTCTTAAATACAGAAACACCTTGTATGTTCTTATATGGACACACATGTATGGACACACCTCAGGGCTCAGAAGGGAAGAAGTACCATGTAGCTCTTGGCGGGCAGATTTTGCTGCAATTGTTTTTGAGCACTATGTCACATTTGAAGAGACCCTGAGGTACCCCTACAGTGGAAACCCTTAAGAAATTATCCCATTTTGGAAACCACACCCCTCAATTAATCGATCGACTGGTGTAGTGAGCACTTAGCCCAAAAGGCTTTCCATAGAATTTCGAAATACTTGGCTGAAAAAATGAAAAAATGTAATTTCTTCCATTAAAATGTTGCTTTACCACTAGAGTTGTAATAGGAGAAAAAGCACCAAAATTTTTGTTACATAATTTTTCCAAAGTATGACAATACCCTATGTGTGGTCATAAATTGCTGTTTGGGCACCCCGCAGGGCTCAGAAGGGAAGGAGCACTATGTACCTTTGAGGCCTAGTTTGGTGATTTATACAGCACTGGCCGACAATTGCTGAAGCTCTGAGGTGAAATTAAAAAAACTCCGGTGCAGTGAACATTTTGACCCCATAGGTGTTTAGCAAAAGTTAATGCACAGCAGATGGTACAAAGTGAAACTTTTCCCACAGATATGCCATTTCAGTGTCCAATATGTTGTGCCCAGCCTGTGCCAGTGTGAAGAGTCAGCCCTCTTATAATTATGCCAGGCTTCGTAGTATTAAAACCCCTACATGAGGCCCTCATCTTTTACCTGGACATACAACAGGACAGGAGTAAAAGAGTGCTATGTACATCCTGTGCTGACTATTGTAGAGGCTTTGGGGTGAAATAGTAAATGGAACTTGGAGAAAGGAACCCCTTTTTGGAAATTATCCCCCCCGACCCCACCCCCACCCCACCCCACCCCCCAAGATATTGATTATGGGATGAAGTTTTACGCCACAGATATTTTGTAGAAATAGATATGGCATTTCCACAGATATGGCATTTCAAAGGCCACCATTTGGTCTTGCAGTGCAGGTTTTGATGGATTGGTTACAGGCGCCATGTTGTTATTGAGCAGCAACTGGGGACCAAAACAGCCATTTATTGGCAATCATACATTTTTTAGTTTTCTCTCAACAGAGCTGTGTGGCCACCTTTTATTGCTAATGCAAAGGGAAAGTGGATAATGGGCACCCCTACTTAGCTAGATATCTCAAAGGTACAAATCCAGCCATTATCTGTTTTAATCCATGTTACTCAGTTTATAATATATCTGGAGCTATCATCTCCAATCTTAACTTTGATAGTGCGTATTCTCATACCTGTGATATTGGAGAACTCCCCCTCAGAACACGGGACGCAGTCGTAGCAGCAGACGTGATATCCTCCATTAGGAGCTTTTCTGTGTCCTGGAGAACATCGATCATTACAGCGAGATTCTGGCTTCTTGTACATGTGGAAAATACAGATTACCAGATGTTACTGTAGATATGAACATGACATAGAAGCCAAGAGTGAAGCTCCTGCAGCTATGAGATCCATCTTTGTCTCTTTCATTCCTAACAATTTACTAAAATTTATACTTGACAAGACTAGGAAGTTCTTCCTAGAGAAACAGATGACACCAAACCCTCAAATAAGAGAACAGCCCCACATTTAATGTGTCCCATCCTGGAAGCACAAGCCTGTTCATGTTCTTGGACTGGGTCAGTAGTGCTATGTACATACCAGGGCTGTGGAGTCGGTAAGCCAAAGCCCCGACTCCGACTCTGACTCCGACTCCTCAATTTCCCCTCACTCCGACTCTGACTCCTGACTCCTACTCCCTCATACATGGCGCATGTTTAAGTGATAACTTTAAACAAATTTGCATAAAATCAATAGTACAGATAAGTCATGACAAAAACAGTTTGTAATCTATCTACAATAGACTTTCTACATACCCTACTCTAAATACTATACCACATAATGCAGTAAAATATAAGATTAATAGGAGTAAAAAAAAAGGGGACTCCTATGTTAAAGGAAATCTGTCCCCAGCTTTTACATCACTAAACTAACAGTCCCTTGCCCCCATCAGACCTCAGATCAGCTGAATGTGCCCCCATCAGACCTCAGATCAGCAGAATGTACCCCCATCAGACCTCAGATCAATAGAATGTGCCCCCATCAGACCTCAGATCAGCTGAATGTGCCCCCATCAGACCTCAGATCAATAGAATGTGCCCCCATCAGACCTCAGATCAGCTGAATGTGCCCCCATCAGACCTCAGATCAGCTGAATGTGCCCCCATCAGACCTCAGATCAGCAGAATGTACCCCCATCAGACCTCAGATCAATAGAATGTGCCCCCATCAGACCTCAGATCAGCAGAATGTTCCCCCATCAGACTTCAGATTGGCTTAATCTGCCCCCATCAGACCTCAGATAGGCTTAATGTGCCCCCATCAGACCTCAGATCAGTGTATTGTGCCCCTATCAGACCTCAGATCGGCTTAATGTGCCCCCATCAGACCTCAGATTGGCTTAATGTGCCCCCATCAGACCTCAGATCGGCTTAATGTGCCCCCATCAGACCTCAGATCAGTAGAATGTTCCCCCATCAGACCTCAGATCAGCAGAATGTGCCCCCATCAGACCTCAGATCAGCATATTGTGCCCCCATCAGACCTCAGATCGGCTTAATGTGCCCCCATCAGACCTCAGATCGGCTTAATGTGCCCCCATCAGACCTCAGATCGGCTTAATGTGCCCCATCAGACCTCAGATCAGCAGAATGTACCCCATCAGACCTCAGATCAGCAAAATGTGCCCCCATAAGACCTCAGATCATCAGAATGTGCCCCCATCAGACCTCAGATCGGTTTAATGTGCCCCCATCAGACTCCATAATGGAAGCGCTCACTTGTATTCGCCTGATTGTACTAAGGCCATCCCTGCTGGGCCCCAACAGAGGTATTGGTCCCGGAGCATCGCCTCCCCTGCCCCCCCTCTCCCCACAGTAGCTACGCCTCTGGGCCTGATGTATGAAAACTGTCTAGGTCTAAGACTTTTTTTGTTGCCCATAGCAACCAATCAGAGCTCCCCTTTTATTTCTTCAGAGCACTATATGAAATGAAAGGGGAGCTCTGATTGGTTGCTATGGGCAACAAAGAAACTTCTACACCTGGACAGTTCTCATACATAAGGCTCTAGGTGTTTTACATCAGCAGATAGAAGCCATGAGAGCAGCTAACCTCTCCAAACATGAGCTCAGAGGAAACATAAACCATACAGAGAGAACATGCACTGGACATAAAGGGCAGCACACAGTCACCTCAACTAAAAGCCGAAATCCTGAGATCAGGAATAGAACAGACATTTATAGGACATTTCATCATTTTCACAAATTCTTATAAAAATATATTCAGCACTGAACTAAATGTACTAATTCATTAGATATTTTAGGAGTCGGAGTCGGTCCATTTTATACCGACTCCACCAAAATGGTGACCGACTCCGACTCCACCAAAATGGTGACCGACTCTGACTCCGACTCCACAGCCCTGGTATATACTTAAAGGGAACCTGTCATCTCCGAAACACCCCCTGAACTAGAGTAAGTGTTGTATAGTGTAAGTGATGCTGAATCCGAATATGAAAGTTTTATCTTCATATTCTCTTCCATTCTGACGCTGTGCTCCCACAAACCTGCAGTAAAATGCACTCATTGGACTCTTCTTTGAGTCCTCTCCATTATGTGAGTGAGCACTGGAGTCCAGTGAGTGCATTTTACTGCTGGTTTGTGGCAGCACAACATCAGAATGGAAGTGAGTATGAAGATAAAAATTACATAACCGGACTCAACGTCACTTACACTATACACTGCTTACTCTAGTTCACGGGGTGTTTTGGAGATGACAGGTTCCCTTTAAGGAATAGTTATGGCACAAGCTTCCAGCTCTTGAGGTTCTCTGAAAATTATTTGGCTGAGAGCATTGGTCGAAAGCCTCTTCTTCTCACAGGGAACGAAAGGTGACAAACCCTGCTCCTCTCTAAAGTATTTGAATAGTGGGTATGCTCTACACTATAGACCCCCCTCCCCCCGCGCTATACACACAGGCACACTAAGATAATATAGATCGGAGCATAGGATGCTCCGATCAGGCGGGCTGCCTGGGTGAATTAAAACCGGACAACCCCTTTAAGTTTTAAATGGTCAAAAAAAGTCTTGGGCTAACTGTGGTTTTGCAATCTCATGGGACCGGCTTTCTACCATATGTGCAGTCTGTGAATTGTGCAGGTGGTCAGTAGGTAATAGGTCTCACTGTCATCTTAAAAGTAGCTTCTATTGTCCTCAACTAATGGCAGAATATTAGAGAGACATAGGGGTGCACTCAATGATTTATTGGATGGTAAGGGGCCAGTATCCTGTCTATGTCCATCCTTTCTAATGTCACTACTAGTTACAGCCTGACCACCGAGTATCACTATCATATGCTACACATAGAACACTACAACCCCCAACATAACCTGAGGACTGGACATGATAAAGTACTATGAAATTCTATAACCATAGATTATTACATCTCACATGATTCACAATTCCTTACTTTGACAGTTTTCCACTTGATTTCTCCTTCATCAAAATCCGGAAACTTCTCTTTTCTTGATTCATTAAAGGACGTCAAAGTTTTTACTACAAAATCACAGTCACTTCCGTTTTTATATATCACCCAGTTTGCCAGCAGCCAGGTAGAGGGCAGCTCTCCTTGCTCATTGAAGAAGATGTCTTCTCCATTGTAATCCATGTAATGGACTTTCTTCATGTAGTTATTCATCTGAGGAACAAAATGAAATCAGTCTATACTGCAGCCGGTGGTTGCTTAATGGGGTCAAGTTCCCCCGGCATGGCCCCTAAAACGAAGAATATTCACACTTACCTGCTCCAAGCTGCTCTGTTGGTCAGCACTGCCACTGCTCTCTCCATCTTCCGGTCCTGGCACTGGTTTTATCCGGCTGTCCATAGGCATGGTCACATGCACCGCTTCAGCCAATGACTGGCTTCAGAAGTGATATGGCCACATGTCACCACTGAAGCCAGTCTTTGGCTGGAGCGGTGCACTTGACCATACCTATTGCTAGCTGGATGTAAACAGTTCTAGGACTGGAAGATGGAGACAGCAGAGGACCAACGCAGCATGGAACAGGAAACTATGAATCTTCTATTTTAGGGGCAGGGGCGGATTGACCATAGACTTTATAGGGAAATTTCCCTGTGGGCCGATGCCCAGGGGGCTGCTTGGGCCCTCCTCATGCCAGCTACAGGAAGGTTTTGAGGATGTATTTTGTGCTGCTGGCAGTATTCTGTGATGGACTGTGGTATTTGGCTCTCTTGGGGCGGTATAATGTGCCACAATATGGTATTGCTGGCCCTGCCTTCCATCAATTTGGACCCGACTACAAAACGGGGCCACTTTGAGTATTTTTTCCAGGGCCCTCTTTAAGTTCCCAGTCCGCCCCTGTTTAGGGGTCATGCTACAAGAACTAGTTAAAAAAGCCCTTTAAGGGGTCGCACAATGTCTGCTGTACAGAAGCCTGCATCTCCCTGCTATGTAGACTTGTTTTAGATTCCTAACACCCAGGATATATGGAAAGTAGAGAGGCTGCCCAAGAATTGCAACATCTCTCCTATACACAGAACAGATGATGTGTCTTTAGTAGTGGTCAGACCCCTGGAATGTGCCTTTACCAGTGGTCAGACCCCTGGAATCCCCATGATGTCTGTTTCCTGGATTTGACCCTTCTCTGCCTGACCTGACCTGTGCCTGATCTCCGTTCTGACCGTGTGGTGCTTTGACCTCAACCTGTGCCTGACTATGGTTTTGCCTGTTCCACTATTTTCTCTCGACCCCTGTGGGTCAACAGAGGTAACACCCTGGTGGTTCCCCTGCAGTGGAGTCCGGATCCTTGTCTTGAGGGTTAATAAATTAGGATTCTTATGTAGTGATGATCGAGCACCCTGATGTTCGGGTGCTCGGGTGCTCTGGCCTAACACTAGGTGGTGCTCGAGTGCTCGGCCGAGCACCCGAGTATAATGAAAGTCAATGGGAGAAGACCAGGCACCCCCTGCTCTGCAGAGGGGAGGGTGTCTTGTTGATAGAGAAACGTGAGAAAATTGTGGAAACACCACAGAAATGGTTAGGGAACAGCATGGGGAGGATGTCTGATTCATAGGAAAAGGTCAGAATCATGACTTCTCCTCTTTTACTCCTTTCACTCGTAAAAGTATGCTAATTAACTGAATTTGTACGCATTAGCGCAAAATGCATAGCATTAGTATACAAATCCGTACGCATTAGTGTACAATGCGTAGCATTAGCGTACAAATCAACATGGCTACGGCATTACAGTGAATGCCAGTACTCTCCCGCACGTTTATTCACTGCATAGCAGCGAACAAACATGCGGGGAGGAGACTGGAGCATCGCACGTTTGAGCGAATATAGTCCTCGGGTGAGCATGCTCGCTCAACACTATTCTTATGTTATTTTTTCTCACATTTATAGCTGATTGTTTCCTTGATCGGGGCTCAGTTGGAACATCTCATTACTAATGGGTATATGGCCTGGAAAGGCTGAGATAACCTATCATTGCTCCAATCTCTTAGCATATTTGATGTCCCTGAATGAGAAGCTGCAAAGGTGACTTCTGATATCTTGCTATTGTTTTAGATGATGCACCCTTTTGCTTGTACTGCATTACTGGAGACAGGTGTCCCCATTTTTCATTGTTTCAGGGGGTGTTTTCTATAGCAAACTATGACTTCTCACCCTAACTTTACCAATGAATGAGAACACAGCTTTCATTTACAGGTGCTTTATCTAGATCAGACTGTGCCTGTCGATATTTTATTATTTGTAACTAGAGATGAGCGAATCTTCTAAGATTCGATTCGGCGAATATTAACAGAATTTTTAAAAAGATTTGCCTCGGATACTAAAAATATTTGTTTTCTGCGAACATTCCCGCAAATACGTACGCATCAGTGTACAAAATGCGTACGAAGCTTTAGTTCATTATTGTCTAAGCCCACAAAAATAACGAACATACAGTAAAAGTACTCTACTTAAGTGAATACCTACGCATGGGTAGCATTAGTGTACAAATTATATTATGTGTACGGAGCGTTAGTATACAAAGATTTAAGAAGAATCTTCCGAAGCAAATCTGAAAAAATTCGGATTTGCTTGGGAGTAGAAAAAATCTACGAAGCGGCAAATAGATTCGCTCATCTCTATTTGTAACTGTATAAGAAACATCACATGCTCTTACAAATCACAATAATTAGGCCAGATCAATTAGAATGCAATCTAAATCTATGTATCACCTGAAGGACATGTATACTACAAGAGCTTCTTGTGAAACTACTTGCTGGTCACACCACTGCCTGGTTCGCACCATCATTAATATTAAGCTTGACTCAAAATGTAGAAGGTACTTAAAGATGAACAGGAAGAAGCTCAACATCACAGCCCCACAAGATCCAGTGAGGGTCAACTTTTAGGAATACTTCTGTGCTTGATTTAGCGGTCTGGTCTCTGCTGATGTTAGTACTGAACAGTAGCGGAGAACTGTCAAAATTTCTAGTCATGAGATGTGATCCACGACCGTTGACCACATCTTACACAAAAACTGGTGTGACAAGAGGAAAGTAGAAATTGTGGACTGCAAATTCATTCTACTCATTGCCAAATGAATTAAATATCAAAACAGAAGTGTGAGGAACATCAATTCTTTAAAAGTGAAACCTAAAGATAAATAATCCAGAAAATTTTTGAGAAGATAAAGACAAGAAGCTTCAAAATTCCCCTTTCAGAAGATGAAGACTCTCTATAGACCCAGTTCAAATGTGCCCACCCTTCTTCAGTCTTAGTATGGAATTCTCCTGAATTTTGCAACACATTCCATCAGTTGCTCAACTGCGAATTTGTTGTGACAGCATTAAGGTAGCTCCTCAGCCCCGCTAAATACATCCAGCAGTGATAATAAAACTTATGGCATGGATGGTATCCTTAAAGAGATATGTATGGGCTATGTACATCTTTGGGGGCATTTGTACATTTTACGAATTTTGGGCTAAAAATATTTTTCCCAATTGGTCTTTATTAAAAAAAATATTTAACAAAGGGTTAATTGTTTGACTAGCTACGTGAACCATACTTTCACTTTGTACTGATCCTCTAATAAACCTTAACTCTAAATTACTAAAAGGTCATCAACACTTATTTAAGCCAACTTCTTGTCAGTAAGGTAAGAATTGAGCTGTAATGAGTGTTCAGGAGATCGGAGAGCAGAGATAAGGAGCTGTCAGCTGAGCTGCCTGCTGGAATTCTGTGAAGTACAGAACCTGCTACTACAGAATCTCAAGGCTGTACAGAGAAAGGGGCTCAACATTTTTAATAAAGACCAATTGAAAAAATGACTACAATGCAATGATAAAAAAAAATTTCTCCCAATGGTATACATAGCCTTTAAGTTTGATGGAAAAGCACTTGCATTCATTCTTCAAGAGCTCATTAGCAAGATCTGGAAAAATGAAGACATTTTTGCCAATGTCATCACTATTTTTGAGAAGGGCAACCATTTGGAGTGAACTATAGTGAACTACTGGGGCATTGGCTTGCTTTCCACTACTGAGAACATCCTTGTTGGCATGCTCTTCAAGCTCGTGTTCCCATTAGGCAATAAAATTCTTCCAAATCCAGCAAAACTATAAAACCTACTTGTGTCTTTCATTGACCTGACCAAAGTCTTTGATGTCATCAATGGGGGTGCCCTTGACTCAACCTCAAGCAGATTAATCAGTATCCTGAGGTTGGTGCATGACAATATAACTGCTTAACTGTCCTCTTCAATTGGACAGAAATAGATCCTTTCAGCATCCGAATAGGAGTAAAGTTGGGTTTTGTTACTGATCTCTGACAAACCACTCTTTTCGAGGCATTTAACCAATATTGTCTCAAAGCCGAGACCAAAGTAACCAAGATGACGATGACCTCCAGTATGCAGAAATGTGTGCCATTATTGCCCAGAAGAACCAAGCTGAATATCTTTGGTAAGATCTTAGGATTGACTATCAACATTGTGAAAAACTATGCCAAGATGTGTCTGCCCAGGCAACTAACCATGACCTTAGAAGAATGAAACCAACTTGATGGTTTATAAGACCATATGAAAAAAATCCATGTTTCGCTATTTTTGGTCACCTTGTCCCTTCCCAAAAAACTGAGTAAAAAAGTGACCAAAAATTAATATGTACCCAAAAATCTAATATATAAAGCTACTGTATGTATGTATGTATGTCCGCTAAAGGAATCTGCACCGTCGCAGCTACAATCATGAAATTTGGCACACATGTACATCAGGTGTCTTGGAAGATTTTAGACCGGGTCTCAGCTCTCCAGGACGTACTGTTCCTGAGATATTCCCAAAAAATGCATTAGCCAATAGAAACTTGGTCACATGACCCTTATCAGAAGCTTGTAGGCACTTAGTCTCCACACACCAGGTTTGCATAACAACCCAGCCATTTTTCTTCACTGCTGTAGGTCTGCTTTAAAGGGGCAGAGCGCTGTGTATGACACTGTTAAAGGGGTATTCCGGTTACCATAAATGTAACTTATGTTTTAGACTAATTCATCATCAATTATTACCTCATATAACGTAAATGTCACATATTTACCGTTCAGTAGTAATAAAAGATGTTTTCTTCCCCTGCTACCCACTGTGTTTCCTCCTAAATTACCATGGCATCAACCTGTAATTCAGGCCACCCTCAAAAGAAGGACTTAAAAGCCCCACCCCCAGGTCCCACTAAGTCACACCCCCTTCCACTCCACAGTCAATGGGGATTTTATATTTTATATTTTTTAAAGAAGTAAAACATAATAAAAACTGTATAAATTTGGTATTGCTTTAATTATACTGAGCAGCAGAATACTGATGTTTTGTTGTAAATTATTAGATTAATATTAAGGGTTTGGCCACTTTCTGGTTACTATTAACCAATGTATTTTAAGGATGATTACATGACACTTACTAATATTGCCTTTGTTGAAATTCTGCATTGTTTTCTATATTTCATAAGCTATGCCCCTTTGCGAAGTCTTTTGTGCTGCCCTGCACAAAGGTCTTGTCCATAAAATGGCTTCTGGAGGAGGGTCATGTGACCATTCAAATACACAGCACCTGCCATCTGCATTTGCACTGTGGGAGTTCACTGAAGGTGCAGTGTGTTTGAATAAAGCAGATATCACATGGAGGTGACTTTGTCTGGTCACATGACCCTCCATCCACAGCCATCTTATGAACAGGACCTCTATGGGGACAGCAAAAGGGCATACATATCAACAAAGACTATATTAGTAAGTGCCATATAATCATCTTACATATATACAAGTCGCCAGAAATCGGCCAACCCCTTTAATGTATTTTGTAATGTTTTGTCTGGTTGTTTTTTAATGGAATGGATGTGATTGAATCTCATATGCTTCTGAACACTATATACAGCAATCAGTAATCAGCCTGGGAGTCTTGCTTTTGGAGGCAACTGACATGAGCTCCTAATCTTGAATCTAGGCCAGTGGGGGTAGTAGATGTTCTTCTATACATGTAGTGTCCAGGGTGAGTTCAAGTAGGAATTGCAGAGATGGGATACATGGTTACCCTAAGGCCCAGAAAAACCATAGGGTCCTTGTGATGACACCAGATGAAGAGGTCAATAGATGGAAGTGGAATGTGGTAAACTCTGGAGGCTTCACTGGAGGTAACTGGAAGTAAACGGCTGAGGAGATATCAGATTTTGGGAATCTACCATCACCTATGGATTCAAATGTAATACCTTTGTAAATATGGACAAGAGACAAAGACCATCAAGTGGCTTTGTGGGAAGCAAACCAGAGCAAAGGCCCAAGCTCTATAACTTTACCAACATCAATAGGTGCCAGCCATTCAAGATGATGATTGAGAGAAGATATTAAAGGGATGGAAGAGCAACAAGAGGACACCTGCAAGAAAAGGTGTCTGGTTCCTCGAAAATCTGATCAATTTAGTAATAGAAATGAGCACCATGAGCAACTAGGGAAAAGATCCAGTATTGTGATCTTTTAGGGCTCCTCCATATGCACCATTATATGAAATCTATATATCTAGTGAGGACTTTTTGTCCTATCTTATACATTTGTCCTTTGTCATTGCTTAGGTTCATTGTGTGTATGATATGGGCCAGAATATATACTACAGTGTATGTATAATACGTCTTTGTATCTTGTATGCCATGAAATGATGAGGGAAGACGATACGTCCCAGTGCAGTTCACTCCGGAAAAATTAAACAGAAATTGGATAACATCATTTTTAATTTTAATTGGGGAAAGACAGTGGAAGAGCTGGAGCCAGAGATCCTGCAGCAGAGGGTCCAATGGACGGTTGGATGGGTTGACATCATTGATAATTTCATTGATTTTTGGAATGTTTCTTTTGGGCAACATAAAAATGAAGCTGCCATTGACCATTGGAAAGAAGACTTTTTCCACATATTTAACATTCAGCCAGGACTCATGAAGGATCAGAGTAAAGTTTTCTCGAATAGCTTCAGATTGATCAAAAACTCCAATGTACCAAGCTGAGAATACACCACACATGACTAGGACCCGAGCCGAGTACTTGTTGATCTCAGCCATCTTATGTATGTTAACGATCATATCAGACTGCAGCTTAATGACAAACTCGATGCAGATATCATGCTGGACCATCATCGCACTCAGCTCTCTATATTCCATCTTCCCGCCCCCATCACCTGGTATAATGATCCCAATCCAATTCCATCCAAAGTACTTCAGACACTGAATAATTGCCACATATCTGACCCGGTCATTAGGAACAACCCGGTAAAACATTGGATATAATTCTCTATCATTAAACAGAGGATTGGTCACCTCGTAATTAACCTAGAGAAATAAAATATGTTAAGTATTACTATTCAACTATCATGCATCATGTATATTCTTCTATCCATCTATCTAGCCATTTATCTCATACCTACCTATCTACGCATCTATCTTCCTAGGAGCATTGTAGATTGCAGTGATAAGAAGGCTAATACTGTAAATTGAATCAAGCTTTGCGTCAAGCAACCTTCATATCAGGGGTGTTCCTTGGCAGCGTCCTACCCTAGAGCAAAATTTAGCAGCCAGAAGACCTGGGATCCCAATAGTTGTCTCATCTCAGATAATGGGGCATATCGCTAAGATATGCCCCCCATTGTCTAATAGGTGCGGGTGCCACCGATGGAACAGAGCTCCGCCCAGTGGTGGCTGGAGGACTCTTGTCCCGCCACCACCAAGCGCATTCCCCATAGAAGTTAATGGGAACACACCACGCATGACCGGCCACCGCTCCCATTCACTTCTATGGACCCAAAGGAAAAAGCCGAGCCAGAGCTCAACTATTTTCAGCGGCGCCATAGAAAATGAATAGAGGGCGGCCACCACTTTCGGGGCTCTGTTCTCGATATCCTAGCGATATGGTCCCATTAAGGTGTTTGCGTCTCTTCCATCTACTGTTGTTCTTAGAATTGAGTTGACCTTTATGTTTAATGGAATCATACTACTCAATCTATTGCCTTAACTAGTTGTACCTACACTGGTTTTGCTGAGGTTTTGACAAATATTCTAAATAGAGAGTACATCAAGCCCTATGGTTATTTGTAGACCGTTCAGATAGGGCGCTCGTAAACTTACTCACGCTCGTAAAATCATCTGCCTATGTTAATGTGCTGCCGATCAACCGATGAGCGAGCAAAATGACCACTCTGTAGTGTGAACTAATCATTTTTGCAACACATTAATTATCTTTTCAGGGCAGCAGATTGTTCTGTCAAAATCTGCTGCCCAGAATCAATGAATCTGTAAATGTTGCTCTTTCCCCAACTGTCAAGCAGGGACTTATCGCGAAAGAAAAGTCCCTTCCTGATAATTGCCTGCTTGTTGGTGCATGTAAATGCAACTCTTCACCTCCGCTGAAGAGAAGGTAGTTATCTGGAAAGAAAAGGACCTTCCCAATAATTGCCTGAATGTCATCGCATGTACTGTCAATGAGGGCAAGATTCATACTAGCTAAATTCTGTTCCTACTTAGGGTTTGAGTCATTTGACATTATTTGTTTTCTCACCGAGAAAAAAATTAACTGCACAAGTTACATAGTGACATAGCCGTTATGGTTATGGGTGTGGAACCACCTGTCAATCCTAAGGACACTATCCTGGCTTCCAAACGTTAAACCATTATACAGGTATTTAGACTTTGCTGCAGAGATCCATGAGACAGCCACCTCTTGGAATAGTGTGGTGAGGGTCAGAGATGCCTGTCTGTAGCCCTGAAGGATCAGACAAACTCAGTCAGAAACAGGCCAAGCTCAGGAATAGTTTGTGCAAATCAAAGTTAGGGGTCATCTGAAGGCAATTGTCTATGCTGTGAAGATACGAGATGTGCAGATACTGGAAGGCTGTGCTAGCATTTCTTCTACGGTGTTGCTATCAGTGTGTGAAGAGTGGGAGAAGAGGGCTGCATTGACAATCCAACACAATGGGCAGCACTTTGAACACAATTTATAAGTGGTCAGAAACTTGTAAATAACTAATGAAAGAATAAAGTTACGATAAAACCAAGCACACCATTGTGACATTCTCAATAAGTTTGATGTGTCACATGACCTCCCATTGAAAAAACTAAAGTTGGTTCCAAAATGGCCGACTTCAAAATGGCTGCCATGGTCAACACCCATCTTGACAAGTTTTCCTCCTCCCATATACTAATGTGCCACAAACAGGAAGTTAATATCACCAACCATTCCTATTTTATTTAGGTGTATCCATATAAATGGCCCACCCTGTACTTTGGAGGATCTAGAAAACTAGGAAACCTATTGCTCAGGCAAAAAATGAGACAAACAGCATAGTATATACAGCAGAAGCTGATTTTCAAATTGGAAACAGCAACTGCACACAGAGCCAAAGGAGGCGTAACCCTTGCAGAAATGCAGAATGACGTATGTTTCAATGAAGAATATCCAACCCTAATAGATGCAGAGGACACCAGAGCCCAGGCCTGCTACAGGAGTGGTGGAACTTTGACAGACCATGGGTGAGGGGAGTGGTGTCTGTGCCCACTCAAGGGAGCACAGATGCAGTGGGCGTGGGCTGCCAATATAACAATAGCAATATATTAACATGCTGTGGATCATGTGTGGTTAAACCCTCTGTTATTGATCGCTCTCTCTCTCTCAGGGGGTCGCAATCACAAATCTCCTCGGACAAATGGGTTCAAGTCCAAATGGTGCTTTATTTTCGCTCTTTGGCACCAACACACATGAAAACATTCAAATAAACACCTGCCTGTCTGGGTTCTACCTAATACATGTGTTGTCTCTACCTCACCTAGAGAGTACAGTTAACACATGGCATTATATGCAGCTTTCCTCAACTAAACAGTCCAATAGTCTCCAGGCTGTGACCACACCGGTACCTTTGGGGGGAGATGATCCAGAACTCCTCCCGACTCTGACCATGCGACCCTCTTTCCATAGGCGTCGCTGAGCCCCCCAAACTTCAGGCTTCCACAGCTTTGTGGCCCTTTAGCCCTCCTGGCTGGGACCACATGGAGTTTCTGCAGGCTTCCGTTTCCACTCCTCTGGACTCCTACACTGAGGGCAGGTTTATCACCCCAGTGATTACACCCTGTGATGGAATAGGGGTGTGGACTGGAATATCCACCCCCTCCAGACCTCTATCAAGTATGAGGCCTGCCACTGCCTCACACCTCTTTCATTGCAGTGGGAAGCCCTGAGGCCTCTCACACACGACCGTGTTTCACAGCCCAATACGGGCCGTGAAAGCCCGACCTGTGCTCCCCCAGAGGACGGGAGCGCACGGCGTCATTGGTTGCTATGACGCCATGCGCTTCCTGAGGCCGCCGCAGTACAGTGAAACACTGTATACGAGCGTGTACAGTGTGTGAGAGGCCTAAGAGGTGTAGAATGGATGTTAGCCATTCAACAATTGCTCTCTAATTGAGTAAACTGGATAAGACTGGATAAGACTTCAACTCATTTGCCTCTAGGACATTTCTGTCCAGAAGTCTCAGAGATGACAATGGCTTCTGTAGTTGTCCTAACAAATGTGGACATGCCGTGGCCCTGGGATTCTCTTGCTCATAGAGACCCTAAGACTTAAGACCTTAAAGGGTTATTCTCATTTTAGACAATGGGGGCATATCGCTAGGATATGCCCCCCATTGTCTTATAGGTGCGGGTCCCACCGCTGGGACCCGCACCTATATCGAGAACGGAGCCCCCGAAGTGAATGAGGGCGCACTGCGCATGCGCAGCCGCCCTCCATTCATTTCTATGGGGCCGCCGAAAATAGCCGAGCGCTGACTCGGCTACTTCCGTCGGCTCCATAGAAATGAATGGGAGCGCACCGCGCATGCACGGCCCGGCTCCCATTCATTTCTATGAGCGGCGCGGGGAGCCGCGCCTGGTGGTGGCCGGACCCCAGGAAACCTGGGGTCCTCCAGGCGCAGCGCTCCCCGCTCCGTTCTCGATATAGGTGCGGGTCCCAGCGGTGGGACCCGCACCTATAAGACAATGGGGGCATATCCTAGCGATATGCCCCCATTGTATAAGATGAGAATACCCCTTTAAAGAAGATGAATTGAACAATCCCACCCAGATTCAAAGTGTATTATTAATTTTTGTAGGACATTCAAGGGTGGTATGCTGACATTTCTGTCTCTGATATGGACTCTACAATAGATGATAACACTGAAAACATGGCTTTGCTTGTAATCTATAAAAAAAGAGAAATTATTCAGATTCACAATGAAGATGAAATAGACATAGTCATTTCCTCCCCCAAATGAGGTAAGACCCCAGGTCCAGACTATTGCCCAAGTCTATAAGATTTTTACAGTTCAGCTTCTCCCATTGTTAGATAAACTTTCAAACATTATCTCCACGTCATGTTCCTTTAGTGGTAGCACTGTCCAAACCCAACATGGAAGCCACGGTGTGCTACAATTACCACCCAATATTCATGTTGAGATATCAAAATATACTCTAGCGTTTAGCCTGTGCAATCAGATTGGCTTTTTATCTGACAGGGAGGCCACGGACAGCATATTACACACCACTAGCCATAGTTATGGGTGCTTCGCTGATTACTGGGGTTTGTCCTTGACAACGATGAATCTAGACCAATTTTAATTTTTTCATGAGGTTGGATATCAGTGTTGAGTTTGGTGTGACACACTAGTAAACGGATCCATCCCCATTGACTTGCATTGGGGTCATGACAGATCCGTCCTTACCTGTCCATGCAGCTCCCTCCTCCCGTCCAGAAAGCTGGCGCTGTAGTAAAAATTACCACTCTGCGCGCCGTCTTCCTGCTGGAGCAGGTCGGGAGCTGCCAGGGAAGGTAAGTATGTCTCTGTGTCTGTGTGTGTTTTTCTTTTAATTTGGGGCACTTGTGTAAACCAGGCACTCCCCGCTCTTCCGAGTGGACGGTGCCTGGTTTACTCCCATAGACTTCAATTATTCTCAGGTGCTCGGCCGAGCACTTGAGCACCCGAGTGCTCGGCCAGAGCACCTGAGCATACGAGCACCTTGGTGCTCGATCATCACTATTGGACATACCTAGATGCCTTGATGTTTATGATAACAATATTAAGGATTAAGAAGATTAAAAAGAAATCAGAGAAAGAAGATTTCCACACTTATTATACAGTATGAAGGTGATGCCCTGAATAAACTCACTCCTTTATATCCTCCTGATGTGGTTAGGGTCTATTCTACCAGGGATATGGGGAATTCTTTGGAAGAAGAATGTTTTATGACTTTTGTTGGACGTTGTAGTGACGTTTTTGCTTGCTGAGATCTGAACTGAACACCTCCAAATTGTTGTGCTCCCCAAATGGAGGTTTTATCCTAGTTATATCTGATGTATTGGTCATGAACAAGCCGGCTATAAAAGCAGCTCTATATGTGAACAATGGGAGCCAGCTTCCGTCTGAGAGCCAATTAATTCTACTTGAGAGCAGATTTTGGAGTTATTTTGCTCTCTTTTTCATCTTTCCCATAAAAAGAGAGAGGGACAAAGAGGAGGGCGGGGTGACTGAGTAATAGTATTAAATA
This sequence comes from Rhinella marina, assembly GCA_900303285.1. Taxonomy (NCBI): domain Eukaryota; kingdom Metazoa; phylum Chordata; class Amphibia; order Anura; family Bufonidae; genus Rhinella; species Rhinella marina. The sequence goes on along the minus strand of ONZH01002166.1, from coordinate 17,086 downwards.
TAGAGCCATTTAGGAGCCAAACGAGATGGCACTCTTTGCTGAGCAGGTGATCGGAATTCCCATAACTCGACTGAACATGTTATCAAAAGTCTTCAATTTCAAGCCAAAGCTTTGGTCCCCGATGCCAAGATCTGAAAAGGATTTGCTTTCGAATGAAAAGGTTTCCCTATATACATGAAACATGACCCCTTGCATGAATAAACTAACTTAGAGAGAAATTGCTATGTAGAACCTCTTACCTGTGTGTATTTATACCGATTGAGAAACTGAGCCATGGCATGACTTGTAAGAAAACCAGAGTCACCTACGAAAGCGGCCACTTCACCCCGAGTCATACAGGAATAATTAGGAGCCTCCTGGTGTCTTCCTGACAGTATTCAGAGAATAAAGTATATGCTTTTCTTGGGATCTGCACATGTATCAAATATGTGACAACCCAAGGTAATATTAGTCAGAAGGCGCTGGGTAGGTTTAGTGTAGGACCTGCCTGACCTGAGACCACCTTGGCGCTGGGTAGGTGGGCACATATGTGTTTTGATCAAAATATATTGGCTAAGAGTCTCAGACGTTATCATATCAGAATGAGGCCTTAGTTTATACAGTATATAGTGTTTGCATCTATTTTTCGTGCATTAATATTCTTTTTCTGTGATTTATTTTTATATATGTAGCCATTGACATCCACAATTATTTATTACATCATGCAGGATGTTTTTTTATCCTTTTTTCTGTGAGTTTTGCTTAGTTTATAACATGTACATAGCACTGTGCTATTACTATCTTACCACCAGTATTCTAGCAGTTTTTTTTTATACCCTAACTCAGTTGCATCCATACATTTTGAGCCTTTTTATTGTAAGAACCAGGTCATGTGATCTCAAGTCTGACTGCTTGCTCTAATGTGTAGACAGGAACTCAATCTCTCCATGTAACTGACTTCATCACTAATCAGATCCTTCCTGACAGTTCACAGGTCCCTCCCCTCTTCACCCTCCATGTTCCTCTGTACACACCTGTATTCTGTAATATACAATGTCTCCTATATCTAAAGGACCAGGAGTGCAGATATACAGTAGGTGAGAGTATATAACCCTCCTCACTCACACTGCCGGTACTATCAGTGTGAGCGAACAATAAGTGCCAACACATGTGGCTGGAAGATGTCCTGAACATATCAGTGAGCTTTTAGTGTCCCTCATATCACTACTAGGGGTGACCGATTGTCCTATGAGATGGCTCCTCATATACTCACACCAGCAGTTGGGGCAGTGAGTCACTCCACAGCAGAGGCAGGGTTGAAGTGCTCACCCCAAGGCCAACTAGAACCTGACTGTTGTGAGATTTCAAACAGAACTTGTAAAATACATCCAGTCCTTTGTAGTCCAGATTTCTCATTCACGACACCACTGCAAAGAAAGATGACAGTGTCTGGCTGTCAATGGCGATCACTTAACGGGCACCGCAACACCAAATTTCCCTCTGCTAAATGCCTGGAAATGGTCCAAGCAGAGACAGGGGTGTGTAATGAAGGTGCCACCTGTATCTGGATAGTGAACAACAAAACAGTGGGAGCTGCTCATGCTTGTTGGCAGATCAAACAATGCCTTTTTCTGGTGGTCTGTCTGGGACGTCTGAAGCCTGTTTGCTGTGTGTCCATGCCCTCATGTAACTACTGCTCCCAACATAACAGCTAGGCCAGAACAGTATAGATGACAGGCAATGTGTTGAAACGATCATCCTGTTCCTCTCAATCCACTGATGCTCCCCCCACCAGGGTCTGCCAACTGGGCAAAAAGCATTCAAGTGCGCCTAGACGTCAATGATCTGTCAACAAGAGGTACACAACCCAAAAGTAGCCTCTGAGAGTCTTTTTATAGGGCAGCAGGGGAAGGACTCATAATCATTTAAGACCCATAATCATTTAAATGGCGGCCTGAGACAGAACTGAGGGATGAGTTTTGCAGCAATCTGACAGCTCAGTGTGTGTTATTTTTTGCTATTTGTACATCCAGGCCCATGAGAAGGAACTGGCTGTAACTTTCACCGATTCGTAAGAAAAATACAACCTGGATAACTCCCATGTTTTTTTTAATGTATCCATACACAGGACAACTCATATAAAACATTGTCCCACCAGGACAAGTCTCTGGAGGTACTGTATCATCAAGGGCCAAGTGACAATAACCTTACTTGGAGACTGTGACTTTATCTCGTATTTAGTGGAACTGTGTGGTTATAAGGCTGTAATGGGGGGAAGTGGAGGAATGCATCTAACACATCCATGATTTCCAAGTGAGATCCTCCTTTTTTGTCCAAAACATACCTCCTCTGATTGGAATTTTACTGTAGTAGAGTTTCAGATTAGAGAAGATCCCCTCCTGGGTGGATCCTAATCACAAAAACATTTCTCAAATTGTGCTGACCTTTGATTAGTATCAAGCAATCAGCTTGAACTGTCCCACCACCTGACAACACTGCATCTACTGATATCAGAGATGATAAATGTTACTCCTAAGCCCATCCACGGCCGAAGATCAGAAACTAATGCATTGTTTGTTTCTTGCCAATGACAGCTAATACTATTGTGTTTGACAGTACAATGCTACAGATGGATCTGGATAGACTGGAGGCTTGGGCAGGGGTTTAACACTGACAAATGTAAGGTTATGCATATGGGAAGGATTAATGCAAGTCACCAGTACATACTAAATGGTAAAACACTGGATAACACTGACATGGAAAAGGACCTAGGAATTTTAGTGAACAGTAAACTAAGGCCTCTTCCACACTAGCGGCAGCACGGATCCGGCACCTAAAGGGTGCCAACGGATCCGTACTGCCGCTGATACATGTATGGAGCCAGAGCAGCGCTCCGGCCCCACACATGTTGACATAGACATTGGGACAAGACACAGACAAACATACATACACACATACACACACACAAACACATACATACTTACATACTCCAGCCAGGGACGCCGGAAGCACGTCTTCACACGCCTCCTGCGCGCAGTGATGACGATTCCCCACAGCGCCCTCTGCTGGGCACAGTGGGGAAACGTCATACCTATGACGGAGCTCAATACCGGAATAAAGAAACGCTAGTGTGAAAGTAGCCTAAGCTGTAGAAACCAGTGTCAGACAGCTGCTGCCAAGGCCAATAAGATAATGGGTTGCATCAAAAGAGGCATAGATGCCCGTGATGAGAACATAGTCCTGCCACTTTACAAATCACTAGTCAGACCACACATGGAGGACTGTGTACAGTTCTGGGCTCCTGTGAACAAGGCAGACATAGCAGAGCTGGAGAGGGTTCAGAGGAGGGCAACTAAAGTAATAACTGGAATGGGTGGACTACAGTACCCAGAAAGATTATCAAAATTAGGGTTATTCACTTTAGAAAAAAGACGACTGAGGGGAGATGTAATAACTAGAGATGAGCGAGCACTAAAATGCTCGGGTGCTTTTTATTCGAGTCGAACTTTTCCCGATGCTCAGGTGCTCGTTTCGAATAACGAACCCCATTGAAGTCAATGGGAGACTCGAGCACTTTTTTTACAGGGGACCAGGGCTGGGTGAAAACCTGGAAACCTCTGAAAATGATGGAAACACCACGGAAATGGACAGGAAACACCAGGGGCAGCATGTAGGGATGCCTCTGAGGCTCCCTAATTGCACCATTTTTTCTAAATCTGGCCAATAGTCTGGGGATGACCCCAAGGCAATTTTCAGGGACACGGTAATGGTGACTCACTTAAAAATGCTGCCTGACAACCTGGCGGTGAACCCCTGATTGTCTGTCTTTCAATAAGATTGCAGTGTAAAGCATGGTGGTGAGCCTCAGTAATAAGATTGCAGTGTAAAGCATGGTGGTGAGCCTCAGTAATAAGATTGCAGTGTAAAGCATGGTGGTGAGCCACAGTATGACTTTTTAGATAGAGATTGCATGTGGTCACGTACTCCCTGGAACCCCATAGTCACCCCTTCTCTGATGTGCTACCCCAGAACATTCTCTGCCCCAATTCGCAAGACCTTTTGCAGTCTCCGTGTGCTGACAGTGGGGATTTACCAGTGTTGTCTGAGGAGGTGGTGGACAATGGCGAGACACAGGTGTCGGGGGGTGAGGTAGTTGAAAGTGAAGCAAGTTACAGTGGGGACTCCTTGGGGGGGACTTTCTCATGATGGGACAGATTCAACTTGGGTGGATCAGGCACAGGAACAGATCAATTTTTTTGTTTGTGTTTATTTAACTTTTATTTAGCACAAATAACCACAGAGATATTTATTCGTTCTCTTCTCTGCGCAGTCTGGCGTTGGGGTTCGTCACTTTGATGGCGAGCTGTGCCGCTCTCTCCACAATGGTCTTTCGGTTCTTTGAGGAGACGTTGTGGGCGATTTATGCACAGAAGGACTTGTTGCTCATCAACAGAACCTCAAGCTCCTTGACATTGTGGACCAGGAATTTGCAGAACCCTGTGAGCAGCATGTGTTTTGTCTTCTTGTTGCTACCGTATCCAATGTTGGGCAATATAGATTCGCAAGTAATATTATTTTTCACACCTATCCCAAAAAAAAAATTTACGCAGTTTGCGCAAATAAAACTGGAAACTGGAACTGGAGAGAGGGCCTGTAGGTGGACCTCCGGAAAAATTGTTTGGAGAGAGGGCCTGTAGGTGGACCTCCGGAAAAATTGTTTGGAGAGAGGGCCTGTAGGTGGACCTCCGGAAAAATTGTTTGGAGAGACGGCCTGTAGGTGGACCTCCGGAAAAATTGTTTGGAGAGACGGCCTGTAGGTGGACCTCCGGAAAAATTGTTTGGAGAGAGGGCCTGTAGGTGGACCTCCGGAAAAATTGTTTGGAGAGAGGGCCTGTAGGAGGACCTCCGGAAAAATTGTTTGGAGAGAGGGCCTATAAGTGGACCTCGGGAAAAATTGTTTGAATAGAGGGCCTGTAGGTGGAGCTCCGGAAAAATTGTTTGAAGAGAGGGCCTGTAGGGGGGCCTCCAGAAAAATTGTGGTAAAAGAGTGCCAGTTGGACCTCTGAAAAATGGCGTATTTTTGGTCAGCGTTAGGCAAAGACGATATGGAGGAGGAGGAGGAGTAGGAGGAGTAGAGAAGAGGAATCGGATACATAAGTAATGTTAATCTTTAGCTGCTTTCCCCTGGAGGAGATTTGAATTCCGATGAAATCCAGGCTTTGTTCATTTTAATAAGCGTCAGCCTGTCAGCGCTGTCAGTTGACAGGCGTGTACGCTTATCGGTGATGACGCCACCAGCTGCACTGAATACCCGCTCTGACAGCACGCTAGCGGCAAGGCATGCCAGCACCTCCTAAGGCGTACAGCGCCAGTTCAGGCCACGTGTCCAGCTTTGAAACCCAGTAGTTGTATGGAGCAGAGTGATCGCTACGGACGTTGGTATGGTCAGCTAGGTACTCCCTCACCATCTTTCTGTACAGCTCCCCCCTACTCTGCCTAGACTGGGGACAGGTGACAGTGTCTTGCTGGGGTGACATAAAAGTGGCAAAGGCCTTGGAGAGCGTTCCCCTGCCAGTGCTGGACAAGCTGCCTGCTCGCCTCCTCTCCCCCGCTACTTGGCCCACAGAACCATGCCCTCTGCTACTAGCGGCGTCAGATGGGAAGAATTGTTTCAGCTTGTGCACCAGGGCCTGTTGATATCTATTCACTCTCATACTCCTTTCCTCTGCAGGGATGAGAGTGGAAAGGTTCTGCTTGTACCGTGGGTCCAGGAAAGTGAACACCCAGTAATCGGTGTTTGAAAAAATGCTTCTAACGCGAGGGTCACGGGATAGGCAGCCTAACATGAAGTCTGCCATGTGCGCCAGAGTCCCAACATGTAAGAATTCCCTCTCCTCACTGGCCTGACTCTCCATTTCCTCCTCCTCCTCCAAGTCCTCCTCTTCAGCCCATACATGCTCAAGAGTTAAGGACTGAGCACTGGTACCCTCTACTGTCTCGCCGACATTCTCCTCCTCTTCCTCCTCATCCCCCTCCTCCGATACGCGCTGAGAAACAGACCGGAGGGTGCTCTGGCTATCAAGCAACGTATCTTCCTCCACCATCTCTTGTGACAAGCGCAAAGCATCCGACTTCATGCTGAGCAGTGAGTTTTTCAACAGGCAAAGCAGCGGGATGGTGAGGCTGATAATGGCGGCATCGCCGCTGACCATCAGTGTTCACTCCTCAAAGTTGCTCAACACCTGGCAGATATCAGACATCCACGTCCACTTCTCATTGTATACTTGAGGAATCTGACTGACCTGACTACCAGTTCTGGTGGAAGTTGACATCTGGCAGTCTACAATCGCTCCGCGCTGCTGGTAAACTCTGGATAACATGTTTAATGTCGAATTCCATCTCGTGGGCACATCACACAACAGTCGGTGAGCGGGCAGTTGTAGGCGGTGCTGCGCTGCCCTGAGAGTGGCATCATCTGTGGTCGACTTGCGGAAATGCGCACAGATGCGGCGCACCTTGGTGAGCAAATCAGACAGATTGGGGTATGTCTTGAGGAACTGCTGAACTATTAGATTGAACATGTGGGCCAGGCATGGCACATGTGTCAGTCTGCTGAGTTGCAGAGCCGCCACCAGGTTACGCCCGTTGTCACACACAACCATGCCTGGCTTGAGGTTCAGCGGTGCCAGCCACACATCGGTCTGCGCCATGATGCCCTGTAATATCTCTTGGGCGGTGTGCCTTTTGTCACCTAAGCTCAGCAGTTTGAGCACCGCCTGCTGGCGCTTACCCACGGCACTGCTGCTGCGCCTAGAGCTACCTACTGAAGGCGCCGTGCCCACGGATGGTAATTCGGAGGAGGAGGTGGAGGAGGAGGAGGGGTCGGAGAAGGAAGCATTGTACGTCTGAGAGACCGTAACCGAGGTAGGCCCCGCAATCCTCGGTGTGGGCAGTACATGAGCGGCCCCAGGGTCAGTCTCAGTCCCAGCCTCCACCAAGTTAACCCAATGTGCTGTCAGTGAGATGTAGTGTCCCTGCCCGGCAGCACTTGTCCACGTGTCCGTGGTTAGGTGGACCTTCTCAGAAACAGCGTTGGTCAGGGCACAGATGATGTTCTGTGACACGTGCTGGTGTAGGGCTGGGATGGCAGCTGGGAACCGAATACCGAGGGGCAGCCACCGCCATGAGATTGCGAAAGGCCTCTGCTCTACCAGCCTATAGGGCAGCATCTCCAGGCTCAGCAATTTGGAGATGTGGACGTTGAGGGCTTGGGCATGTGGGTGGGTGGAACTGTATTTCCTCTTGCGCTCCAGCGTCTGCTGTAAAGACAGCTGAAGGCTGCGCTGGGACACATTGGTGGACACTGTGGAGGATCGTGGAGGCGAAGGTGTGGTTTTCCAGTGGGAGGCGCTCATGCCGGGGGCCTGGGCAGGGGGTTGACTAGCAGAGGCAGCGAGTGACACAGGGGAAGGAGCAGTGGTGTGACCCGCAGGAGGTGGTGAACGGCCTTGGTTCCATTGAGTGGGGTGTTTAGCACTCATATGCCTGCGCATGCTGGTGGTGGTTAGGCTAGTAGTGGTGGCACCGCTGCTGATCCTGGTGTGGCACAGGTTGCACACCACAGTCCGTCGGTCATCCTCACTTTCTTTAAAGAACCTCCAGACTTGCGAACATCTAGGCCTCGCCACGGGAGCTTCACTACGTGAAACAGTTGCTGCTGATGCACCAGCTCTGGCCCTGCTTCTCCCTCTGGCCACACCACTGCCTCTTCCAACCTGTTCTGGTGCAGCACTCGCCTCCGCCTCAGAATCACTGTCTTCACTCGGCTTATCAACCCAGCTTGGGTCAGTCACCTTGTCATCCACCAATTCCTCAGTCTGCTCCCCCCTCAGACTTCCTGCCCTGACAACAACTTCACCACTGTCTGACAACCGTGTCTCCTCATCGTCCGACACCTCTTTACAAACTTCTTCCACTAACTCAACATTGTCATCATCATCATCACTCACAGACTGCGACAGTTGGAAAACTTGGGCATCGGGAACGAGGTCAGCAGCAACCTGAGAAGTGGTTTGTGACTCTGGGAAGGGTCCAGAAAACAGTTCCTGAGAGTATGCCGGATCGCATTCCAAATTTTCCTGGAAGGGGGCAGACTGGGGGGAAGGAGGTTGAGGTGGAGGAGCCAGAGGAGTACTCCCTTGGGTAACGTGGGTGGACTGCGTGGAAGACTGACTGGTGGGCAAATTACTTGAAGTATTGTCCGCAATCCACGAGATCAGCTGTTCGCACTGTTGTGGTTTCAACAGTCCTCTACCACGTGTCCCTGTAAGTTGAGACATGAAGCTAGGGAGTGTAGCTCTGCGGCATTCCCCTGCTCCCTCATCAGCAGGTACTGTCTCACCCAGCCCAGGACCACGGCCTCTGCCCCCTGTAGTAATTGAATGCCCACGCCCACGCCCTCGTCCTTGACCCTTAGCCCTGGGGGTCAACATTTTCTGTATATAAGTGTATTATATAAAAAAAATAAAATAAATGGGCCTGCTGTACTGAAACCCACAAACTTGTTCAGTCTGGTTTAATTAAGTGACGTACAGAATGTGTCACCTGGACAGAAAATACGGATTGGAGTGAGTGTGCTGAACTGTGACACACAGAATGGTTCCACACTGCTGTGTGAAATGGATTTGTATCACTGAGATTTAACATTAAAAAAAAAGGGGTTATATATGGCGATAGCTGCACTACTAGTGCCAGCCAGCCAGCCAAGCCAGGAGACAAAAAAAAATTTCTTGTAGCCATTAGAAGGACTGTTGGGTTCTTTGTGGGTGATTCCTGCCTAACAGAGAACTAAATGCAGGCCCTAACACTCTCCCTGAAAGGCAGCAGCTCTATCCCTAACGACATCCAGACGGCATCTGAGCCGAGCACCGCGGCCAGTCACTAGTATATTCCAGGGTCACCTGATCAGGTCAGCCAACCCCTGCTATCGACATGTAAGGGCCCCACGTGATGCTGGGTGGTACGCAGAGTCTCCTGGCTTGTGATTGGCTGCGTTTATAGGCGCCAAAGATGCACGATGCGGAAGTTGCCATTTCCTCGAGCATGGCGAGATACTCGTCTGAGCAGCGAGCATTTACCCTAATACTCGAATGAGCACCAAGCTCGGACGAGTATGCTCGCTCATCTCTAGTAATAACTATGTATAAATATATCAGAGGTCAGTACAGAGATCTCTCCCATCATCTATTTATCCCCAGGACTCTGACTGTGACGAGGGGACATCCTCTGCGTCTGGAGGAAAGAAGGTTTGTACACAAACATAGAAGAGGATTCTTTACTGTAAGAGCAGTGAGACTATGGAACTTTCTCCCTGAGGAGGTGGTGATGGTAAGTTCACTAATCGAGTTCAGGAGGGGCCTGGATGTATTTTTGGAGGGTAATAATATTACAGGTTATAGTTACTAGAGAGGGGTCGTTGATCCAGGGAGTAATAATGATTGCCTGACTGGAGTCGGGAAGGAATTTTTTCCCCTAAAGTGAGGAAAATTGGCTTCTACCTCACAGGGGTTTTTTGCCTTCCTCTGGATCAACTTGCAGGATAACAGGCTGAACTGGATGGACAGATGTCTTTTTTTTCGGCCTTATAAACTATGTTACTATGTCACAATGTTCTCTAGTTTTTGTGGCTGTCCATGACTATGATATTTTATGTCTATGAATTATTTTGTTGCAGGTGTAGATTGATTTTATGTTGTTGTTTATGTCTTTTTTGTAAAAATTCAATCAAAAAGATTTTTCACAAGAAAAAAACATCTTTTGAGCAGCTTCTTGGCCTCCATCGCGCACATTCATTAAGCATCATAGACTGTATGACGGTGAGGCACCCTTTGGCAGAAAATGACTCTACGCTGTAATCCATCCTTCTTCTTTACATTGCGTATCCTTTTTGTGCTGCCCGAGGACTAGAAGAAAAGAACAAATTTACTCTCCAAATTGTTTCGTCACATAAGTCTTAAGTCGGCATGATTTTCCCTCCATCGTTTCACTTTTTGCTGAATAATTGCACAGCTCTTTACACTGTCTACGTTTTATGAAGAAATCATTTTGGCGAATAAGTTTGGCTCATTTTCTCATTCACCTGTTGCATCTATGATCTGATCCCCAGGCCTGTGCCCCCCAGGAAGCTCAGGAAATGGAATACTGAAAAGTGTTTTATCTATTAGTCCAGTTCCAGTTCATGTCAGTAAGAACACATATTAGCTTTAAAGTCTTCTGTGCTGAGTGATCGAATAGAATTGTGCGTGTAATAAATTATACATGTGGTTTCACATGATGCTTCAGAATAAACTAACACGTGTATACATGAAGAATAAAGCAAATTTCTGGTAATTATATGATTTTTATTCTACGATTTTCCTCCATTTTCCCCGCTACAGGCTCCATCTCTACTGGTCAGTTTTCCCTTAGGCAGTGATGAAAACTAGCTGCCATGATATCTCCCATACACTGCACACAGAGAATAGGAGATCTGTTCCCTCATAGGAGGAGCATCAGCAAGGAGGACATTATACAGCTGTATTGATCAGCGTAGCTGTGAATCTCTCACTGGGGTGAGATAGAAATCCTAATAAAGCTGCAGCAATGTCTGTGTGTCTCTCTCTCCCTCACTCTGCAGCTCCTCCCTCCTTCAGCCTTTCACCGCTCTGTGAAATTCTATGTACAGCAAGTCTGTTGGTGACTTGATGCAGTATCTTCCTCTATTACATGGTTATGCATACTTTTTCTTAAATCCTACTTGCTACAGGGCTCTGCAACATTGCACATTTTTAAGGTCCCGGCATGTGGTTTTAAATAGGACCAGCCAGCAGGAATCCTGAATATGATGAAGAATTGAAATCATTGGGTCTTGTTGCTCTGGGAACTGCACAAAACAATAGAGAAAATGAGCACGTTCACTCTTTCAAGGGCCGGGCTCCATAGTTTTTGGCTTATGTTTTTGCTTACTTCAATAGGACCACCTTCCGGAAACCAGATGTCTCCTTCCTGATAATATTTATATTCAAACACTGACTTCACTGCAGAGAGTGTACAATGTGGAGATAGATTCTGCACTACACCGCCATAGGATATGACAGGTAACAAGACCAGAAGGAGGTAAGAGGCTGAATGTACAGGAGACCAATCCATGATCCAGAGCAGGTCTTCTCCAGCAGTATAGTCACTGACAGCTCTGCAGAACCTCAGCACAGGGGGAGATGAGAGCCAGACACAGCTTATAAGTCTTACCTGGGATAAATCTCAAAGGGAAGCTGTCCTAGGAGCAGAATAATCTCACTGATGAGAAGTCCTATCAAACTGAACAATGAATGTAATAGATAATGGTATGGCAGACAGCCCACTCCTGTGATTACCTGGTGTCAGGTCCCCGGAACCTAGAGTCTCCTAGCCTCCGTCTGACTCGGCAGCCACTTGTTCGGAAGAGGGAAAGCCATCAGACCCCTGAAGGGCCCCTAAGGTCCCGGCCCTCCCACTGCGCGTGACAGAAACTATGGCTGCTGCCAACGCTGGTAGCGCCTGGTTCCCCTCGGCTTCCTACCAAGACTCCAGTCCAGACGGACTAACCTGGTCCTCTGACATCCCGGTTGTGGAGGAATCCTGCATGGAGGCCTTACCTGGGAGCCCTACTTCTCCTGGAACAACTCTGACTTAATCTGCATCCTCCTCCCCCACAGCTGTCTGCCCCCTGCTTGTCCCCTCAGCCACTATTGAGGACAACAGGTTTCAGCCTGCTCGCTGGTCACACCCTGGGGCTTTAGCACAGCGGGTGTGCATGACTCCCTCCCCACTGAGGGAAGAGGCGCACATTACATCCCCCACATAACCATCAACAGGCATCTTATGTACATTATCAGTATCAACAGGGGTGGACATTTCATCACATTCTGGGGGATCGGACCTTGGGGTGTCAGCGGCCATGTACTTAGACATAAGCCACCCCAAGTCCATCCCCAGCAAAACACTGGCAGGGATATTTGGGGATACCCCTCTCTTACTCCTCGACCGGCACCCCAGTCCAAATAGACCTTGGCGACGGCAGTGCTGGTTCTACTCCTCCTATCCCGGAGACAGTAAGGGATCTCCCGGGCACTAAATCTTCTGTTGCCACGAGCTCAGGCCATACTAGAGTCATCTCAGCATCGGTGTCTCTAAGTCCCATGGTGACGGGTTGAAAATTGTCAAGGGATCTCCCCCACCCCCACCAACACACAACACAGTGGACGGCTTTTGGGTCAACGACTGGGATGGGTCCCTCGGGCGCTGGGGACACATGGCCTCAAAGTGTCCTGGCTCCTTGCATAGGTGGCAAAGTTAGGGTTCCCCCACCAACGTGGAAAGTGAAGCAGGAGCAGCAGGTTCCGTGTGCGTCTTACCCCCTCTCCAGCCGACAGGTTTCTGGGCCTCTGAAGTCCTGTTGTTGGTGTACTCATTGGCCAGGGCTGCTGTTGCGGAGGCCCCCTTTGGCTTCCGGTCACGGAGATACTGCTGGAGGTCATCCAGGCAATTCAAGAACTGTTCCGTGGCTATGAGCTCCTTCAGCTGTTGGTCCATGGTCCCTCCAAACACATGCTAGATGTGACCCCCTTTCAGAGTAAGACAACTGGCCACTGTCATGTGTGGCTTTTTCACTTGTAGCTGGCCACTCCCCCTCCTCTTTCTGGTAGAGAAAAGACCCACAAAACCCATTGTGGCCCCATAGCTCCAGACCGGAAGGTCACAGGCAAATGGTTCTGGTACCAACGAATACACTCTCTTAGTTTTCTCTCTAGCAGTTACACTAATCTCCATAGCTCTCCACCATGTTACACCTACCCACTCAGCTCTTATCTCCAGCATCTTGTGCTTTTCCCTCAGCTCTCATCCACTCTTATTATATCTTCTCATCTAGAGGACCTTTTCAGGGGCTGCGCCCATTCTGTAGATGTCCTTGCCACACACCATAGACTTACTCTCAACATCCCAGGTTGATGTATGCTCATAAACTATTTTCTTCACATGTCACCTAACCATGCCCTACTTCTTCTGCTCATTGATATCTCCACTTTATATCCTCACATTGCTAACCTTGTTACATCACTCTGCACTTCTCACACCTATCGTTTCAGATCCTGGATTTACTTTATTTTTATGTTTAATAGAATTTATCAAGTTTTATATTTATTTGAACATTTTTAGAGATGAGCGAGCATACTCGTCCGAGCTTGGTGCTCGTTCGAGTATTAGGGTACTCGTAAGTGCTCGCTGCTCGGACGAGTATCTCGCAATGCTCAAGGAAATGGCAACTTCCGCATCGTGTTTTTTTGGCGCCTATAAACACAGCCAATCACAAGCCAGGAGACTCTGCGTACCACCCAGCATCACGTGGGGCCCTTACATGTCGATAGCAGGGGTTGGCTGGCCTGATCAGGTGACCCTGGAATATACTAGTGACTGGCCGTGGTGCTCGGCTCAGATGCCGTCTGGATGTAGTTAGGGATATGATTTATCATTATTAGATAAGTGGTCAAAACAATGGAAACTTCAGTTCAATGTTTCCAAATGTAAAATAATGCACTTGGGGAGAAGAAATCCTCTATCTGAGTATCGCATTGGCAGTTCTGTGCTAACAACGACATCAGAAGAGAAGGATTTGGGGGTAGTCATCTCTGACAGCCTCAAAATGAGGAACCAATGCAGCCAGGCAGTAGGGAAAGCAAATCGTATGCTTGGCTGCATAGCTAGAGGTATAACAAGCAGAAAGAGGGAGATTGTGATCCCTCTGTATAGAGCTCTAGTGAGACCACATCTGGAATACTGTGTTCAATTCTGGAGACCTCACCTGTAAAGGGATATTGCTAAAATAGAACGGGTCCAAAGAAGAGCTACAAAAATGGTGGAAGGTCTAAAGCATAGAACTTATCAAGAAAGACTCCGAGTTCTTAATATGTATAGTCTGGAGGAAAGAAGAGAAAGGGGGGACATGACTGAAACCTTTAAATATGTTAAAGGACTGAATAAAGTTCAGGAGGGAAGTGTTATTAATAAGAAACTGAACACAAGAACAAGGGGGCACAATCTGAGGTTAGAGAGGAAAAATCAAAAACAACATTAGAAAATATTACTTCACTGAAAGAGTAGTAGAAGCTTGGAACAAACTTCCAGCAGAGGTGGTTGATAAATCCACAGTAACTGAATTTAAACATGCCTGGGATAAACATGTATCTATCCTAAGATAACAATACAAGGATAATAAAAGGGCGACTAGATGGACCAGGTGGTCTTTTTCTGCCGTCAATCTTCTATGTTTCTATGTATCTATGATAGAGCTGCTGCGTTTCAGGGAGAGTGTTAGGGCCTGCATTTAGTTCTCTGTTAGGCAGGAATCACCCACAAAGAACCCAACAGCCCTTCTAAGGGCTAGAAGAAATTGTTTGTTGTCTCCTGGCTTGGCTGGCTGGCACTAGTAGTGCAGCTATCGCCATATATAACCCCCTTTTTTTTTTTAGAAATAATGGGTGATGAGCACTCACTGTGCATTTATCTGTGATGTTGTATATTTATTTGAATTTCCGTATTCGATGTATATATATATATAATATATATATATATATATATATACATATATACATGTACAATGTATATATATAGTATCAAAGATATGTGGTATTTATGAAATATTTAATTCAATATCTTAGTAAGTATAATCAAGACATTTATTGAAGAAATATTACAAGAATATATTCATATTGTAATACATATTTTCCCAGCGCTGAAAAAATGACAATTAAAAACACAAAGTATGTGCATGCATGCAAAAAATAAAAAATAAAAAATAGAAAAATAGAAATATGTATAGGTAATAAAAGATAAAAAACTTTTTAAGAGATATATATATGTAGAGTCTGTTGATATGGACACTTGATGAGGTTAATCGATGTGGCAGATTGATAATGTCTCTCTTTGCCAAGGTTGGCCTGAGAAGAGCGGTATTGTTACTATTGGACAATATTGTTGTAATGTTGTTACTCCATTAAATAGTAGCAGGATGTAGTAATGTATTTCGATAGTGTCTTTATTTCTTGTTGATCTTTTATAATAGTTTCAGTGGATACTAAGATTACAAAGAGGATTGTTTGTACATTACCCTCCTGTAGAGATGTTCTCAGTGCCGCTCTTCCTCAGAGTCTTTCCTGTTGGTGTGGCGTCGTGCTCCGATTCGTACTGCTGCAGGATGAGGTGTAATGTCTTTGTAGAGCTGCCCTCTGGGGTCTGTGGCTGTGGCCGCGCTCCTCTCTCCCGCTCTGTATCGGGTCTCGGCGTCGCACGTGGCTTTCTCCCGCTCTATGTCAGGGCTTAGCAAGTAAGCGCACTGTGTTGGTTTGGGACTTCGAATCTGTGCGCTGCTCCGGCGTTCCTTCTTGTTGCTCTGTATTTGCTCTCTTAGTTTTAAGTCTGTTGACTCACATATACTGATTTATATCCATATTTTTACAGTACAATACTCTATTGTGATGAGATATGTACTGCAATAATGGAATAAATAATCCTTCTCTTATATAGTAGACTTGTTCGTGCCAACTTTTATAATCCACAGGATAATGTTGTTTAAAACACCAGACGCGTTTCAGGGCTATACTTGCCCTTTCCTCAGTGGTTGGTGGATTATTTTTTGGTTTTCTGGCACTTTTATAAGGTATTCTGGATTAGGTTCCTCCCATTTTTTAGGGGGAGTTGGTTGTAAACTCTGGATAAATGATTGCATTGTCCTGTAGATTGGGCTTCTCTTTTGATCATAAATAGTACATATGAAAATACAATAATAATATGATAGTATGATCTGATGATCTGGTGTATCTAGCTATAAAAGGCTGTACGCAAAGAATTGCCATAATGGTATAATAGTGTAATCTATTATTGCAGTACATATGAAGGAATTATGTACTAGAAACTATGTCTATATATAAGTAATGTGATTGTCTTCAAAGTACATCTTCTTATTTGAATATAGCTTCTGTTTGTGTTAGTGTATATAACTGAGTTTTAAAAAAGGAGATAAAATGTGTTTAGAAAGAAATAAAATAATTAAGTAAAATAATTTTTCAATACTAGTATATGGATGCAAGTGGTCGAGGATGCATGTGATGTCTACGTTCTTTATTATACTTGATATTTTTATTTATTTGTTCCATGTTGGATTCTATATTGGTCTTAATTGTCTTCATTTTCAGTGTTATGATGTTATGGATGCAAGTCTGTGGGGATGCAAATGGTGTCTTTTTTTGTTGTTAGTCCTTTTTCATTCGTTGCTCCTTTTTTATTTTTTATATTTTTTGCTGTGTTATAGTGTGAAAATGTACGTAAGTACCTATTGGATATTTTATTTTTATTAAATTTTTATTTTTTTGTTTCATATTTCACATATTGATTGTACTCATTTTTATTTTGTTTTTTCAATTGTTGTTTGTTTTTCCAATTGTTTTTTCAATTCTTTTTAGGGGAGTACGGATGCGTTTTTTATATCTGTTTTTTCAATTATTTATTCCATTCTTTTTAGAGAAGTACGGATGCGGGTGTCGTTGAGGGTTAGGGTTGGCCCCCATCCCCATACTTCTCAACGACACCCGCATCCGTACTTCTCTAAAAAGAATGGAATAAATAATTGAAAAAACAGTATAGTAACAATACCGCTCTTCTCAGGCCAACCTTGGCAAAGAGAGACATTATCAATCTGCCACATCGATTAACCTCATCAAGTGTCCATATCAACAGACTCTACATATATATATCTCTTAAAAAGTTTTTTATCTTTTATTACCTATACATATTTCTATTTTTCTATTTTTTATTTTTTATTTTTGCATGCATGCACATACTTTGTGTTTTTAATTGTCATTTTTTCAGCGCTGGGAAAATATGTATTACAATATGAATATATTCTTGTAATATTTCTTCAATAAATGTCTTGATTATACTTACTAAGATATTGAATTAAATATTTCATAAATACCACATATCTTTGATACTATATATATACATTGTACATGTATATATGTATATATATATATATATA